>LPNX010652129.1:0-25489 GCA_001517045.1 Pseudotsuga menziesii
CCTCGTCCATAGATGAAAAAACATAGATGGTAGTCCACCCCAAAATTCTAAGATATTAACACCTATCGGCGTAATTAAGTCTAATATATTTAATATTTATATTTTCCTCAATTGTTTTTTATTATATAAAATTCTTTATTAAAATTTATCACATAAAATTATTACACAGTTATGTATTTATATCTTATAGAGGTTGTTTAAGGACTCAATGATTTCTATCGGATGGCGAGTTTTTCCTGGAAACCGACGAAATCTTGTTTCTAAAATCTGAATCAAGTAGTGTTCTAATCGGTTTTTTGAAGGCAAAAATGGATCCAACAAACTCAAAAATCCCTAAGGCACATAAAATCTGCAAGTTTGATAGTGGTAACAACGGTTTTCCAAAATTTATGTAGGATTTTCTGAAAATACTGCTGGAAAAATCGTTGAATTTCGGTAGAAATCGTCGAAGTTTTAGACTATGGCTATCTAATAATTTGGGGTGGAGCATTTATGCTTTTTCCTAGATAGCATGAGGATGAGACAAGTGTGTTTTATGATAGTCATTCAAAATCCGAAATAAACAATTATAAAAGAAAAGAATATAAAAAATAATACTAGTTGAAGCGAGCGATAACATGCAGCTAAGGCATACACAATAAGCACATGAAAAACAAGTAATAGATATAGCTTATTTGTGGCACTTAACATATCTAGATTTTGGAAATTGAAATAATTTAGGGAAATAGAATATCTTTATTAGGTATCTAGTTAGCTTTAACTTAACATATTTGGTTTCATTCATCTTACGTTTTGATAAGGTCAACTTTGATTTATATTTTAATTTATATTTAAAAATATAAAATTAAAAATTAAAAATTCTTTTTCATAATAGCATTTTTTCCTTCATAATATTGAAATCAAGGTGTCATGTGAAAAATGGTGCAAAGAACATTAACAAAATATATAAGAATTGTAGTTGAATTTTGAAAAACTAAAAAGAAATAATTGAGGTGATGCATATCGAGAGGTAAATACTAGCATGCCCCAAAGAGGGGGAAATGAAACACCGAAGAGAACTTCGATATGTTTTAAAAATGAGAGAAAGTTGTGTGTAGATAATATAAGTTTACGTGATAAAGAAAGTCTAGGAAAATAAGTGAAAATAAGTTACATCAAACTTCTAAATCACCACATAATTGAAAATGAGTTTCCTCCAAAAGGCTTTTGTACTTACAGTTTTTAAATTTGAAAACATTTGGTAAATAAGTCAATGTTTTCGCCTCGGTCCTTTGAATGCCAATGGAATCTTACAAAGCAAAAAAGTCCAAAAATACAAGGGGCATAGTTATAGGAGTTTTCCAAGTTTTAGGTATCTTTAGAGAACCTCGAAACCCCTAAACGTGGAGGAACTATACCTTTGAAACTGAGACATGACCTGGACGTGGAGAGATTATACCTTTGAAATTGAAACTAGAACTATGCGAGACATCAAAATTTGTGCACATCATAATTTGCACAAGCGACACCCTTTTTCTCGTCGACCATTCATGTGGGTCCTCTTTTAATCTCATGTATTGAAGATCATTGAATGGCAAAATAAGGTTGACATGAAAGAAAAAATTTTGTTTCAAATTTTTAATATCCCAAGTCAATCTTCATATTGAATATCGATAGTATATAGTCAGGATTTCCATTAGTAGCTTGTTGCTCAATTTTTAGGACGTGATGGATGCAGAAGCCAATCCCCTTTCATGCACATATTATAGCTATGGGGGCATAAGTTTTGATAGACGTAACAATTCCATTGAATTTCTTTTTACTTTTTCTCTTCACTACACGTAAAGGCAAAGGCATGGTGCCTCGCTCCTTGCGGATCCCAAAACCATCATGATGGAATGTGGAGGCCCTATGAGTCGTAAGCTTTAATATATGAAACTGAAAATTACAATCCAACGAGCACAAAGTCATTTTCTTCTTGTTACATTTCTTTGCAAAATAAATAATATATATATGACCGCTCATTAGACTCCCATAAACCTTTCTTCAACCTTCAGATTCACATAGGTTTTTCTTTCTTTTTCAAGTTCCACAACTTCGGTTAGCTCCATCAGTAGAGCTCGTTGCCAAACAAAAAAAAGTTTCAAAACCATGGCGGCGGCCTGGCCTGTTGATTTTTTAAATCTCAACCAACCTTCAAATCACCCATGTGTTTTCTAGTGCAATGCATTTCTGGCTCATGGATTTTGGGTTTTTAGATGTACAAACCGAGTGTCTAGTGGACCTACACAGTTGTGTTTCAGATGATATGCATGACCACCAAGTGTCCCATGGAAAATGTGGAAGTAGACGGTTGGAACAATACAAATATATATGACAAACTATGAAAGTTGGCTAAAAGAATTTGTTGAGAGCTCTTTGCCCATCGACTTTGGCGTTGGACAGAAATCATCATTATTGATGATTTACTGCAACAATCTTCTGTAAGTATTGATGATTGGATACATAATTACCGTGTGGGGAAATAGAATGGTGCTTGTTTATTATCATGAAGACAATGCATTTGACGGTATTTAAATGAGGAGATTGCAACTTGTTTATATTGAAGCTTCTCTCTTGGAACACAGTGTAATGACGATGACGTCCCTGAATCTCATATGGATTCGCTTGAACAAACATCCCAACCCTTCTCTACCTTCCTAGATTCTAATGAAGAATTTAAGGCTTCTAGAGGTGTCAGGGAGTGCAACAAAAATTTTCCGGCAAGATGAATCACAGGTAAATAGAAATTCATTATTCACAAGTAAATAGAAATTTGTTGTGTTAAAGTTTGTATGTTTAGTTCGTATTAAAATTGCCATATGTAAATATCTAGCTTATGGTACATGTAAACATTTTGTACGCATCTTGGAAGCAATACACAAAGAAATTGCATGTCTCATGGCCGTCAAACCCGAAGCCAAACAAGATGAAAAATCCTGGGTATTTTCATATGAGGATCTACAGAGCATGCATTAATTACACGCAAAAATCTGTGAATCGATGAGACTTTATCCACCGGTCCTCTTGGACTCTAAGCACGCTCTTTAAAACGATGTTTTGCGTGATGGGACTATTGTGCGCAGAGGCACTCAAGTGACTTAGCACCCATACACCATGGGTCATAGAGACGCCATCTGGGGTACCGAATACCTCAAATTCAAACTAGAAAGATGGCTGAACAAGGATGGGAGTTTTATCCTTCAGAGTCCCTTCAAATTCCCAATCTTCCAAGGCAGCAAGCGGGTTGGTCTGGACAAATATATGGCATTTATTCAGATGAAATATGTTGTGGCAACTGTGGTTTCTATGTTTATATTGCAGCGCCTGATTGAATATTTGGCTATGGGAAATCCAAAGCTCATTCGCAGCTTGAATGCACAAATAAAGGGTGGTTTTCCCGTTCTGCTTGAAAAGAAGAAGGTTGATTGGTAGTCCTAGTATCCCCATGTTAATGTATTTGTAACTTCGGAATGTATTCACTTGTATATCTTATGTATTGTACCCCGATGTTTATTCCAGGAAGTATTTATAATGTAATTGAGTCATGTCATGCCTCGATGTTCTGATCGGGAGATTCAATAATGTAAACAAGTCGTGTAAAGTCATTGAGGTTAACCCTCCATCGTAAGTCGTGGCAATAGTTCCCACAAGTGTGTCAAGGTTAACCCTCCTTGTTGATCGGAGGGCAAAGTCCCCACAGTTGTGGGGCACTAGGGTTATTAGACTCTCCTAGAGATGTCGGCCGTAGTAAGTAATTGTTAAGTGGGGCCGACATGTTAAAGTGGACATTAAGTGAACGAAAGAATATAAATAGAGAGTGAGCCTCTCTATTTATCACACACACACTCACTCATTGGGGAGCATGAGTGAGAGAGGAGAAGCTCTCTCAACTGAGAGAGAGAGAACAAGTTGTTGGAGATCATCTTTATGTTTTCAGGTTTTACTACTGCCATTGGTGCTCATTCTATCTCTGAGGAAGTTGCGAGGTTTTCTCCTTTATGGTTTCCCCAAGGAAAATTCTTTGTGTCACTTGTCTCTTGTGTTTATTGCTGTGCATGTTATTCTCTCAGATAAGATCCTAAGATAATGCTAGCTTGAATGTTAAAAATCTAACATGGTATCAAAGCTAACCAGAGAAGAAGACATTGTGCAGTTGCAGAAGCTAGGGATTCTTATTGTTTGGGTCTCTCTCTACAATCCATCAACAAAAGTATGATAGGATGACTCTCCATTGAAGGGCGCTTCTTTTTGTCGAAGTGGAATTCGATTCTGGGCATTTTCAGTTTTTGGTACGGGAAATTAGGGCTTTTTACAGAAGAATAATTTTTGAGTGAGACCGGCATAGGATTGCTCTCCTCATCAAAATCGAAGTTTAGAGACCTGGGTCAATATTTTTTGTTGGGTGTAACTCCAGGAAAGTCAAACCCTAGTTTGATCCCGAGCTAGAAAAACCCTAAATACTAAAACTGATAAGTTTTGGTAAATTCGCTATATCTCAGTATTGAAGAAGTATTAGGGGCCAAAACTTTCACAGGTGGAAGATAAAATCCTAATGTACATTGGGTCCAAGTTTCAGCCTCATATTCGATATATTCTAGGAGAGATGATTCCTCCAATTTAGGGTTCCAGCCTCTTCTAGGATTCATACCTAAACAGGACACCTAGGGAGAATTGCTATATCTCGGGCTACAAAGGTCAAAATGAAATTTCTCAAGATGTTGCAAAAAGGGAATGGAATTTAATTTCTGTGGTAGAAGTTTCAGACCCTGAATATGGAACAGTGACACGCGGTAGTCCATACAACTTCGTTATTGTGAACAGTCCTAAAACATGTCACATTGGAAAACCGATTATAAGTTGTAATTGGTGAAATGAATTCTGATGAAACCTATGGTGTTGGAATAGGAACAGGTTGGGTTTCCTCAGTACAAAGTTTCAGACACAAAGGAGTAGTAATTACAGAGATATCGTAGAAACAGTATCAAGAATTTCTGCAGAAGAAATTGGAAAACTAGGGCTTCCTGTTCCGGAAGCTTCCCTCCACTATTTTTAGAAAAGGAGTACATTGGAAAGCTCACCTTAAAGAGGTCTATCTTTCTATCTAATCAGATCTAAGAGATTCCAAGTTTTTAAAATTAGGGTTTCTCTTACAAACCCTAGATAAGCCAGTTTCGGAACCAGGACAAACACCTCAAATCGGTAAGATCTAATCTTTTGCTATTTTCATTTGAGGTTCTCATTTTGCAAGTGATCTATCACATCAGCTTGATGATAAGCTTGGTGAAGCTGAAAAATTCCAAGCATGGAAGTATATGATCTCTTTAAAGAAAATGAATTGGACACCTACATAAGTAGAGAGGTTCCAGTTCCAGAGGGAGATGAGGCTAAAATCCTTACACCAAGAACTTGGTCAAGGCCAAGAAGATCATTGCCGATTCAATCACGGATCACCTTATACCACAAGTGTCTTCCCTAAAGACACTGAAAGAGATGTTTGATTCCTTGACCAAGCTATTTGAAGGGAAGAACATAAATCAGAATATGACTTTGAGAAGACAATTGAAGGATGTGAAGATCCAGAATGCAGAGACCATATAGTCATACTTTATGAGGGTCTCTCAAAGAACAACTTGTAGTAGTAGAAGAAGAAGTGGAGAATACAGAAGTGGTGATAGCCACCTTGAATGGCATCCCAGGATCATGGGATTCATTCATGCGAGGAATGTGTGCCAGAAGGAAGTGATTACTTTTAGCCGACTCTAGGAAGAAGAAGAAGCTCGACTCATAATAAGAGAAGAGAAGATGGGATCAACTGGAGATCAAACTCTCACCATCCAAAAGAAGATCCCTCAAGCGATGAGGAATATGAAGAACTCAACTCTTGAATAACCTCTTATCCATCTTAGCATTTGGATAAGAAACGATGCTATTTTGAATGAAGAAGATGATGAAGCTGAAGGCTCAAGAAGGAGTCTACCTACGAAACAAATAAAGATAAGTATTCAATTGTCATTTCATGATATTGTTTTGTTATGCATTTGCTTAGATTCAATTAATGTATTATGCATGATAGAATGTTTGCATTATTGACAGTATACTACTAATACGCATGTGATGGGTAAGTAGCTCATGATGCTATACAACTCTCCATTGCTACTTATATAGAATGAAACCTCTTTGCTGGCATATTGGATTAGTGCACAATCTCAATGTTGTCCTGGTAGATATGGAAGGAATCTAGAAAAGTTTCCATGAGATATGGATGAATGTTGTATTGGATAAAATAGTTGCTTAATCATATATCTTGATGCAAAAGAATTTTTCATTATGAGTATAGATTATGAAATGTTTCTAACCATATAACTAATTCATTTGACTTGTAGGAAAGATCGCGTAAAATCGCATACAAGCAAAGAAGGATGAAACTTGTTCCGAAGAACAAGTGACGACAGTTCATGATGAAGAATAATATGACGAATGCAGCGACATCATTGATGTAGAACCTTCTAGCTATGAAGAAGTAACAAAGAAGAAAGGGAAGACCAGTTCAAGAAGAATGATGTTTAGGATGCAGTATCGATACGTGAAGGGAAGTTCGTAGTTCCATCATGCAGGAGATGGAAACATTGTGGGATGTAAGGCAAGATTCGTAGCATGAGGCTTCTCATGAAAAGAAGGCATAGACTACGAAGAGACATTTGCAGCCAGTGGGAGTTGAGACACATGACAGGCAGAATCATGTGTGCAAATGAAAGAAGGCCTTGTACGAGCTCAAAAGACACCCATGGGATAACACATACATGAGGAGCTTGATGAAGATCTGAATCCTTGCTACAAGGTTGAAGATAAAAGTCTATAGAGGATGAAAAGCTCACAGATGGGTGCAAGAAGAAATTTTGAAAAAGTTCAAGATAGAGGATCTTGGTATCTAGTGACCCTAGATGGATACATAGAATATTAGTAGCAGAGGAAGCTACTTGTCACTTCGGTACATAATGTTTCAAGCATTGAGTATGAAAGATAGAGGGAGAATGATACTTTGCTTCAGAGGGAGTGACTGAAGAAGATCCTGAGGTTCGACATGGTACGACAGGATGGACAACTTACTGACGGCTCTAGGATTTACTAAGAGTAAAGCAGATTCGAACCTTTTCTTCAAAGGTTGAAGGTAGAAGACCAGTGATGACTCCTGTTATATGTTGATGACTTGTTCCTAATAGAAAAGAGGAACTAATTAAAGTTACAAGAAGGAGACTTACTGCTGAGTTCGAGATGAAGGAATTGGGGATGATGCACTATGTTCTAGGCATGGAGGTGTGGACAAGGTAAGTATGCAGTAGAGATCCCGAAGAGGTTCAGGATGATGGACTGCATGACCACACCTATGGCATCGAACCTGAAGCTGTTGAGTTATGCTTCATCAGATTCAGTTGATGCCACGATGTATCGTTAGATGATTTGTTCCTTGATGTATTTGACGAATACAAGACCAGACATTTGCTTTGCTGTGAACACATTGAGACATGTTCACCTGATGGTTGCAAATCATGCAGTGAGGTACCTGAAGGGTACAGTTGAGTATGGGCTCAAGTATGATACAAATCTGAAGATTAACCTGGAGGGTTATGTGGATTCATATTTGACAGGCAGTGCCATTGATAGGGAGAGCACTTTGGGGTGCTGCTCTAGTATGGGATTAGGTGTGATCCCTTGGTTTAGCAGGAAACAATCTTGCATGGCACTGAGTACAACTGAAGCAGAGTATGTCATAGCTTTTTCAGCTAGTTGTGAGGCAGTATAGCCGAGGAAGCTATTGTCAGATTTATTTGATCTCCAATTGGATGCTACTTGTATATATTGCAACAACCAGATTTGTGTGAAGTTGTATGAGAACCCGGTGTTCCATGACAATTCAAATCATATCGAGATCAAATATCACTATATCAGGGATATGGTGCAGAAAGGAGTAGTGAAGCTCCAGTATGTTGCGATGGACGAACATATAACTGATGTGTTGACTAAGCCATTGGCCAGAGTGAAGAATACTTCAGTTGAAGCTTGGTGTTCTCCAGATCGAGGTTCCCTCCAAGGGGAAGTGATGAGTCCGTGAGCCATTCTGAGGTGACTGTGAGATGTGTTCTCACATGATCAGATATAAGCACTGAATTCCATTCTCTAGGAGAATGGAGGCACCTGGTCAGTTACCAGGAATTTGTTCAGTCTGGGGCTGACACTCAGCCTGGGGTTGAGATCCTTTTTGACATGATGTGCGAATGAGTTTCCTATCATGGTCAGATGTAAGTGCAAAGCCTTTCTGACATGATGTGCGAATGAGTTTCCTATCATGGTCATATGTAAGTGCAGAGCATTTTTGACATGATGTGTGAATGAGTTTCCTATCATGGTCAGATGTAAGTGCAGAGCCTTTCTGACATGATGTGCGAATGAGTTTCCTATCATGGTCAGATGTAAGTGCAGAGCCTTTCTGACATGATGTGCGAATGAGTTTCCTATCATGGTCAAATGTAAGTACAGAGCCTTTCTGACATGATGTGCGAATAAGTTTCCTATCATGGTCAGATGTAAGTGCAGAGCCTTTCTGACATGATGTGCGAGTGAGTTTCCTATCATGGTCAGATGTAAGTGCAGAGCCTTTCTGACATGATGTGCGAGTGAGTTTCCTATCATGGTCAAATGTAAGTGCAGAGCCTTTCTGGCATGATGTGTGAATGAGTTTCCTATCATGGTCAGATGTAACTGCAGAGCCTTTTTGACATGATGTGCGAATGAGTTTCCTATCATGGTCAGATGTAACTGCAGAGCCTTTCTGACATGATGTGTGAATGAGTTTCCTATCATGGTTAGATGTAAGTGCAGAGCCTTTTTGATATGATTTGTGAATGAGTTTCCTATCATGGTCAGATGCAAGTGCAGAGCCTCTTTGACATGATGTGTGCATGAGTTTCCTATCATGGTCAGATGTGAGTGCTGGGCGGGCCTTTGTGAAATATTTGTGACATGTTTTTGACCATGGTCAGATATAAGCGCTGAAGAAGATGAATACCTACATGGAGGATAGGCCTACAACCAACATGAAAAAGGGATGTCTCTGTAGAACTTTTTGTGACCAGAAGAATGAAGAGATAGAACCATTTGATTGAGATAGCATAAGTGGTGATGATGATGATGATCCAATGATAATATAGCTTTGACGATGATCCAATGATGATCTAGTTTTGATGATGATCCAGTTTCGATGATGATCCAATGATGATCCAGATCCAGGGATGATCCAGATCCAGTGATTACTTGACAATGAAGATGACTTGAAGATGAAGATGACCTGATGATGATCCATATGATACATAGAAGAATACCTGTGCTGATAAATTGTGTCGAGAGAATACCTTCCTAGTTAAGAGGGAGTGTTGATGTATTTGTAACTTCGAAATGTATTCACTTGTATATCTTATGTATTGTACCCCGATGTTTATTATGGGAACTATCTATAATGTAATTGAGTCATGTCATGCCCCGATGTTCCGATCGGGAGATTCAATAATGTAAACAAGTCATGTAAAGTCATTGAGGTTAACCCTCCATTGTAATTTGGGGCAATAGTACCCATAAGTGTGTCAAGGTTAACCCTCCTTGTTTATCAGAGGGTAAAGTCCCCACAGTTGTGGGGCACTAGGGTTATTAGACTCTCCTAGAGATGTCAGCCCTAGTAAGTAATTGTTAAGTGGGGCCACCATGTTAAAGTGGAAATTAAGTGAATGACAGAATATAAATAGAGAGTGAGCCTCTCTATTTATCACACACACACACTCACTCATTTGGGCGCATGAGTGAGAGAGGAGAAGCTCTCTCAAGTGAGAGAGATAGAACAAGCTGTTGGAGATCATCTTTATGTTTTCAGGTTTTACTGCTGCCGTTGGTGCTCATTCTATCTCCAAGGAAGTTGCGGTGTTTTCTCCTTTATGGTTTCCCCAAGGAAAATTATTTGTGTCTCTTGTCTCTTGTGTTTATTGCTGTGCATGTTATTCTCTCAGATAAGATCCTAAGATAATGCTAGCTTGAGAAACACCCCATCATAACTTCATTCGGTTCAGTCTTTTTCACTTGTAAGAATAAATTTATAAAATAAAGGAGATCCAAATACCCTCAAATATACTTTAAGCTTTTAACTCTCATTTATTATTATCCTTGAAAAAATTACAATATAAATCCCCTGTCTTTTTCTTGAAACAAAATTTCAATTAGGTTCCCAAAAAAGTGAAATATAAATCCCATTTCTTCTTCTTGAAACAAAATTTCAATTTGGTAAGAACCCACACATTTAATAAAATAATAAAAACAATCTATGTTTGCTCAAATAATTTTTATTTTGAATTATAAAAACAAGTTCTCTATGCAGAAGAAATCGTAATTTAGCATGGATTTATACTGGTATGGAAAAGCTGAAAAGACTAGTATAGTTTAAAAGTTGAACTTCTCTTCCCCTGAATTGTCCTCTCTGTGTGAGGTCAAGTTCACTGCTGTGAGATTCCGATTGCATTGCATTAGTTAAATGCATAGTCTGTACGCCACAAACAAACCAACATTAAAGAAAGACATGACATAAGAGTTATCTGACACCGAGATGGATGATATTCATTAATTAATATAGGTGGCAATGGGCATAAAGGAAAATTCAATGCTAGATATTAACATTCATTTCTATCATGTTACTCTTAGAACTTAAGAACCAAATTGCATAACAGTATTTTGAACATCCAAACATAATCCTAACAATACCTAAAACCACACATTCTAATAGTGCAATTATGTGGATATCATGTATCATAACTTAGATAAAAAACAAAGTCTTTTCATACAACCCTTCAACACTAATGTCATATAGCATTCACAATCATATAAATCATGTAGCATTCACAACCCTTCAACCATGTAGCATTCACAATCCTATGAATCATGTAGCATAATCCACATGTTTTTGTAATATACACAAAATTATGTATTCATTCATTTTATTTTAAATATTATAAAAGAAAAAAACATATATTATCAAATAAAATAAAATAACTAAACCAAGTCATTCCAAAAAGTTTTCACACAAATCTTCAATATTAATACCTCGAGGAATATGGAATGAAAACACACCCCCAAAAAAAGGTGGATACGTATCTTAAGAAAATAACATTTAATAATAATACCATAAAATGGAGAAAAAATAAAACCATCAAACTGTGAGTGTATACCTTTTTAAAATGTTTTCACAACAAAATGTAAAACATAAATTGTGCAATGGCATTTGACATGTATATTTTTTAATATAATATTTTCAATCTCTTTGATGCTTCATAGTTTGAATTTAACGTCTTTATTGAACAATAATGTTCAATTCCAATACCTGTGAAAATTGAAATGAAACCTATAACTGAATAAAATCATTAACAATATTTTTTATAATTTGAAGAAATATGGACAATGTTCAAATTTAACACAGGTCGAGTAGTTTACAATAAAGCTTTTATAATTATGGCCCTTGCTTGTATAGTTAAACCTATTTGATAGGCGTGCATGGGGGAGAAAGCACTAGTTGTTTGAGGAGGGATAGTTCTATTTCAGGCAATCAGTAATTACATAAGTAATAGCATTCGGGTTGTCCCATTAATTAAGTCGACATAATAAGAGAATAGTAGGTAGGAAGAGGGAGATATAAGAATGAAAATGCAAGAAGAGGCAAATTAATAATATAGGTCCATTTTAAAAGTGCATGTTTATATAAAAATCCTCGTTGCTTCACGTAGATACAAGGAATGGTATACGATCTGATGATCGAGGGTACAGTAGAGTGGCTAGGCCATAAAATGTCACTGGTGTAGCCACCCATAACAGTAATGAAAATTAAGGGTGGGATGGACCAAGGATTTAATGTTCTTCCAGTCCTTGTTAAAATCTGGCATTATCAGCCTGTTGCATGTCCCGTGTTTTGGAAACTAAAAGGAATTTTCTCTTATTGAATTTTGCCTCTCCCTTTAATTGAGCATGTTTTGCTTCCAAATGAGTTTGGATTTTTATCCTAACTAAATATTCTCCTTATTAATAACTAAATAATTGTCATTCAACAAAAAAACCAAACATGATGTGCTGATTCTTAAACTAGTTTTTGATTATGGACAAGTTCAACGTAGATATGCAATTCTCAAGTAGATATGCGAGTGTTTCTTTTCATATTTGTCCATGCATTTCCAACTAACTTCTTGCCTGGGCCCAACCTGTCTGGTCCCACTCGAGTCTCAACAGAACCTCTTTAGACATGGATAGGTTTAAGGGGATCACATTGCCCTAAGTAAAACATAGAGAAGATGTGGTGAAGACAACTTACTATATTACTATAACCCATCCCTTGAACTCGACCCTTGAAACTTGAAATATACCTAGATCCTAAAACTCTAAGCTATTTTACCATACGATTTTGATTGATAAATGGCATACCCGGCTCGGGGTAGAAAAGCACTAAGTTTGCTTGGTATAGATTTATAAAAACTCATTCTTATTTTCCCTTTTGCCTCTCCCATTTTATAAATATGACTGAACAAGTATCCAAGGCATGTTTACGTGTCCTTTTCGACCACCTTTCCAACGTTTAATCTTCCAGTTGTTGCTTTTCTTATATTTTGACAACCGAAGTATTCAAACAAGCAGAAAATAACTTCTGGAAAATCTCTATTGTCGCTACAATTTGGAAGTTACTGGGTTAGGTTCGAGTTGCTTTCTAATCTAGGGATTTTATAATAAAAAACTTGAAAGAATAAATCCATAACATTTGGATGTCCTAGGGATAGGCATCTGTGATTTTAAAATCCATAACATTTGGCAGTCCCAGGGCTATGTGTTTGTAATTCAATATTAGTTTGATTTCGAAGTTTAGAATGTGTTGGTTTTACGTTAACCGACTAAAAAAATCATGAAAATTGTACCCATGGAGTCTATTTTCCTAATGAATAGGTTATTCCATCATTTTGTAGAGCTTAGCACAGTATGAATACGCTTTCTTTGAGGTGATTTGCAGTTTTCTCATCAATTTTATGTAGTTACATCGATTCACTCTAAATTTGTAGCGACATTTTTATGATTTTGCAGTGGGTTTATTTTCCTTCATTCTCCACGAACATAGTAACTAATTACATCTATGTATTTTCAACAAATATATAGGTTTGAAGTAGATCTGTTAAAGAAATTCTCCATGAGTTTGTCTCTGGAGCAATCTCGTCAAAGGGAAATTTCAACATGTAGATATGAGTTTGGATGGGGAGCTTCACCAGGTGCAACCACAAGTAAAGGACCCACCAAGCACAACTACGCCACCGCCACCATTATTCTTTCCCAGATAGCCATTGTTGTATTTCTAGGCAGCGGTTTAGTGGTGGTAATTTACTACAATATTTTTGCCAAGTATTGCAAAGCTTCTCGATGGAGACCTTTTTTTAGGAGGAGACTTAGGACTTTGGACTCTGAAGAGAATATACAAGTCAATGCTTATTCATTGGAAGTATTCCAATACCCAGAAGGATGGCAGATAATTACTCAATCATATGGCCTGTATGATGTTGTGATCAGATCCATTCCTCTGTGCAGATTCATAGAAGCTCATAGACAAAATGGAGTGTGCAGTTTGTCTGGTTGAGTTTCGAGAGAATGAGGCTCTCAGGCTTCTTCCCAAATGCAACCATGCATTCCATATTAACTGCATTGATGTTTGGCTAAGGTCACATGTGAATTGTCCTTTATGTAGATCTAATACACAATCTATTAGAACCCACTATGATGAAGTTGGTTCATCGACCTCATAATCGTGTATGTACCTGTTGACTCTATTTAAAGGGAGCAACAAAACTCCGCCCAGGACAAGCACATAAGTGTTTATCCTGCAATTTGAACACTAAGGCTTCCTTGGGAGATGAGGTGGCCCTCTAAAAATTGTTACCAGCCTAGGAGACCCCGATGTGGCCCTTGTAGGATACAACCTATTCTCTTGCTTACTCAGAGCTAAAAGAAGAAAGTATTAGATTATGTAGTTCTCCTACTTACTAAGAGCTTATTTAAGGGGTAGAGACGCTAGACTAAAGGAGAGGTGTTTTACTTTATGATTCTCCTGCAGAGTGTGTGTATTTAGAAAACCCCTTTGTCCCTACCATGGCGTCCTGAATACATCCCAGTCTGGAACATGGGATGGCTGGGGTTGTGCACGATAGTTTTAGATTAGAAGACTCAGGTGCCACTGAAGCTAGAAATAGTGCAAAACACATGAATAATCTGGATTTTCAAGAGTGCGGGGATACATGACTGCAATGCACAAGCTCAGATTTGGAATTTGAAGGCTTTAACGAGTATGCTAATAGGCGCAATGCCAGGAATATAATATTCACAGGTGCTAAGGGAGACCCAATAATGGAAAATAAATCTTCATGAAATGAGCATTACGGAGTCTGTCGTTCACGGGTCTGTGGACACAGGGAGGTTCCTCACAGGTCATCGACAGACGACAAAACCTATAGAGAAACAGTCCCCTTAAATAAACCTTCGATGTATTAAGCATACAAAATTAAATGTATAAAAAGTTATTTTTTTATTGTGCTTTTTGAAAACATCATACTTAAAATTAATTATATATAATACACTTACTTTTTAATGGTTCATAAATGTTACCGAAGAAAACTATGAGAATGTTCATATTTTATCTTAACCAAAAACTTTGATAGTATATCTGCTCTCTCTAACAAAATATCTATAATATAGAAATAAATATTTTATAAGAATGGACTAAAAGGAAAAGATAATTGGGTAGAATATTTAGACTAAAAGGAAAAGATGATTCGGTAGAATATTTATACTAAAAGGAAAAGATGATTGGGTAGGATATTGACTGGGGAAAAAGTATAATGAGGAGATTTAATAAATTAAAATTAGGATTAATAATTTTAAAAGAAAAAGGGAAATAAGGAGATTTAATAAATTAAAATTAGGATTATTAAAAAACATAAATTAATCAATTGTATATAAAAATGTAGCATAGAAAATTAAAACTTCAAAACTTCAATAAATCTTCAATGTTGGCACTTCATATGGACTATATATGTTGGCATTGCATCTGGAAACAGATCAACGACTGAGAACCAACCCGCAAGAATCAATGGTGCAGAAAGCTTGCGTTTGCGCAATCGGAGAAATATGGAAATTACGATCTCGCATCCCACATGCAGAATAGACCGTTGTGGATATAATTAATTGCAGAAATAGAGATTGTGAAGCAGCATCTCGCATCCCGCAAGTTTCAGAAAGGAGAGTTACAGAAGGAGATCCACGAGGAATATAATTTACAGAAGGACGTTTCCGCATCTCGCATTCCGTAGAGTTTGTGGAAGGAAGATTTCTGTCAGGAAATTCAACCTGGTAACAGAAGTCTTGGACATATTTGGTCACATGCCATCAGTTTTGGTATCAGAGCACGACAAAGATTCTGCATAGTAGCTCCTTTGATTAGTTGAATCTGTGAATAAATATGCCGCAAAGAAGGGGACGCACACATGGAGTTCCTATAGGACATGGTCGAGGAAGACAACCTGCAGAAACATAAATGGAAAGAAACATGAGAAGAATAGAAGAAAGGTTAGAAGCTATGAAAATAAAGAACCATTCAAACGATTCGGATGGCAGTGATGAAGAAGTCGAATCTAAATCCTCTGAGGAAGAAGAAGAAGATCCTGAAGAAGTTAAAATATTGAAGATGTTGATGAAAACCAGTGGCAGACCAAGAGTAGAAGTACCTATGTATTCAGATAACTTAAATGTTGAAGAAATTATGGATTGGATTAATGCTCTGAGTAAATAATTTGATTTTGAAGAGATAGAAGACAAGAAGAAATTAAGATATGCACCTACCAGATTGAAGGGACATGCAGCTATCTGGTGGGATGAGCTCCAGATCCATCGAGAAAGAAGAGGTAAGAAAAAAATTAACTCTTGGGATAAGATGTTGTATAAGATTAAAAGTCAATTTATGCCTAAGGACTATCAATTAAATCTTCTTAGACAATTACAGAACCTTAGACAGAAGGCTATGATAGTAAAGGAATATACAAAAGAGTTTTTATACTGAATATTAGATCTGGACACACAAAGGGAGGTCTAGAAAGAGTATCTAGGTATATCAATGGGTTGAGATATGATATAAAGGATGAAATCAGTCTATTAAATTTGAAAACTGTAGAAGATGCATATCAGGTAGCTTTAAAGATAGAAGAGAAATTGCTAAGAAAGCAAAACCAAAGAACAGAGGAAAGAACATGGTAAGAGGCAGAGGTGTCCCAAATACAGGCGGTAGAACCTCTAAAGATGAAGCTGAAAGTTCTCGCAGTAGCAGTCAATCATTCCAGAGACGAGGATTCAGAGGAGGTATAGGAAGAGGTAGAAATAGAGAAGTAAGATGTTATACTTGTGGAGAGGTTGGACATATGTCTTAGGATTGTCCAAGAAATAAATCTACAGGTCAAAGAAATGTGAATGTTGCAAAGGCTCAAGAAATATCAAAAGAAGAGATAGAGGTGAATAATCCTCTAGAGGATGGAGAGGCTCTTATGTTGAAGAGAGTCTTGGTGAAGATAGAGAAACAGGTACATGAACCAGTTCAAAGGAAAATTCTGTTGAGAAGAAGGTGTAAGTCCCAAGGTAAGTGCTGTAAAATGGTTATTGATAGTGGTAGTACTGATAAAATGGTTTCCACAGAGATGGCATTGAAGCTGGGATTGAAGAGGATGAAGCATCCCATTCCTTACAAAGTGTCCTGGTTATAGAAAGGACATCAACTCATGGTGAATGAGCAGTGTAATGTGGAGTTCTAGATTGGTACTTACAAGGATGAAATATTGTGTGGCATAATGCCAATGGATGTGTGCCATATACTCTTAGGGAGACCATGGCAGTATGATAGGAAAGTTGTTCATGATGGGAGGAAGAATACTTATTCTCTCAAGAGAGATGGGAAGAGACATACCTTGTCACCATTGGAAGATGAACTAGTTCAAGGAAGTTCAGGATCAAGCATTCTGTTGATGTCTAGAAAAGAACTGTTACAGGAAGTTCAGAAAGAAAAGGATCTACATTTTTCTCTTATTGGTAAGCCAAAGGTAATTTTAACTTATACAAATTTAGATGATTTGCTAGATGAAGTTAAAAATTTGCTTGATGAGTATGCTGACATTATTGTGGAAGAATTTCCAAATGAATTACCTCCTGTAAGAAGTATTAGTCATCACATTGACTTAATACCTGGTGCAAGTTTACCTAACAAAGCAGCTTACAGATTAACCCCTATATAAAATGAAGAAATCAAACAGCAAGTACAGGAGCCGTTGGAGAAGGGATTGGTGAAAGAGAGTTTGAGTCCTTGTGTCATGCCTACTCTGCTAAGTCCAAAGAAAGATGGTGGATGGAGAATGTGTACTGACTCTAGGGAAATCAACAAGATCACTATCATGTATAGATTTCCTTTACCCATAATTGATGACCTAATGGACTGTTTAAGTGGTTCAAAATATTTTTCGAAAATAGATTTGAAGAGTGGATATCTTTGATTAGAATAAGGGAAGGGGATGAATGGAAACCAACATTTAAAACAAATGATGGTCTATATGAGTGGTTAGTGATGCCATTTGGGCTTACAAATGCACCCAATACTTTTATGAGATTGATGAATGAGGTTCTGAAAGAATTTACTGAAAAATTTGTGATAGTATATCTAAATGACATTCTGATTTTTAGTCAGAATAGAGAAGAGCATTTAAGGCACCTTAAGTTGGTGTTGAGGAATTTGCAGATGGAGAATTTGTTGATAAATTTGATTAAGCATAGCTTCCTGAAAAAAGAATTGGTCTACTTGGGGTTGATGGTTTGGAAAGAAGGACTAAAAATCGATTCTGATAAAGTGCAAGCAATTTTAAATTGGCCAGTTCTAGGGAATGATTATGAGGTAAGAAGTTTTCATGGACTTGCTGGTTTCTATAGGAAGTTCATTAAGATTTTCAGTCAGATTTGTGCACCTTTAATAGATACTTTCAGGGGAAGTAAAAAACCTTTCAAATGGACTGAAGCAACTGATAGAAATTTTAAATTATTGAAGAAGAAAATAACTGAGAAGCCTATTTTGGCTTTGCCTAGTTTTGATAAAGTGTTTCAAGTGGAGACAGATGCCAGTGTAACAACAATGGGAGCAGTTTTAACTCAAGAGCAGAGGCTAGTGGCATATTTCAGTGAAAATTTGAATGCAACTAAATAAAAGTACTCTTCGTATGATAAATAATTATATGTTGTTGTTCAGGCTCTTAAAAAATGGAGACATTATTTAATGCCTAGGTAATTTGTTTTGTTTTCTGACAATCATGCTTTGCAGTTTATCAACAGCCAGCCTAAATTAAATCAGAGGCATGCTAAATGGGTAGAATTTTTTCAGAACTTTACCTTCGTATCAAACATACAAGTGGTAATTCTAATAAAGTTGCTGATTCTTTGAGCATGATAAGTTTGGTAATGTAGGAAGTTAAGGTTAGTACTTTGGGATTTGAAAATTTGATTGCTATGTATAAAAAGGATGTATATTTAAAGGATATTTATGCTGCCTATGAAAATCCAGTTACCCATAAGAAAAGCCAGTGGTTAGATTATATATTGCAGGAAGGATTGCTGTTCAAAGACAATAAGTTGTGTATTCCAAGATGTTCAATGAGGGAGAATTTAATTCAAGAAAAACATAGTGGGGGTCTCTCAGGACATTTTGGGCAAGACAAGATTTTTGCTCTGGTGAGTAATTTTTATTTTTGGCCAAAGATACAGCATGATGTGAAGAAATTTGTTGAAAGATGTAGAATATGTCAACATGCAAAAGGGAGAAGTCAGAACACATGACTGTATCAACCATTACCTATTCCAGCTAGGCCTTGGGATTCAATAAGCATGGATTTTGTTTTAGGTTTACCTAGAACTTAGAGAGGTCATGATTCAATTTATGTTGTAATAGATAGATTTTCCAAAAGGGCTCATTTCATTGCATGCAAAAAGACTAATGATGCAACAAACATTGCTAATCTATTCTTTTCAGAAATGGTAAATTTGCATGGTTTGCCTTTGAGTATTGCGTCTGACAGAGATACAAAATTTGTTGGTCATTTTTGGAGAACTCTATGGAAGAATTTTGGGACTAATCTCAGTTTTAGTTATGCTTATCACCCTTAGACTGATGGACAGACTAAAGTGGTAAATAGGAGCTTGGGAAATATACTGAGAAGTCTGGTGTGTGAACATCCAAAATAATGGGACTTAGCTTTAGTCTAGGATGAGTTCGCATACAATGATTCACCCAATAGAAGTACATGTATGAGTCATTTTCAAATTGTCTATGGGATGCATCCAAGAGGTGTGTATGAACTTAGATATTTGGGGAAACAGGAAAAGAAAAGTGCAGAGAGTGAATACTTTGCAGTTAGTATGCATGAGCTACAAGAAACCATCAAGAAGAGATTACAGGAAAGTGCAGAAAAGTATAAACAAAGAGTAGAACTAAAGAGGAGAGAAGTGAATTTTCAGATTGGATGTTTAGTAATGACCCATCTTAAAAAGGAAAGGTTCCCTAAAGGAACTTATAATAAATTGAAGCTTGAAAAGATTGGACCTTGTAAAGTTTTAAGGAAGTTTTTTGCAAATGCTTATGAAATTGAACTTCGTTCTGATCTTCAGATTTCACCAATTTTTAATGTTTCATATTTGTAACCTTTTAGAGATGCAGGTATCCAACCAGATGGTGTAACTTCAGATAGAGATGATCCAACTATTGATTGGCAAGGACATATTCCACAAAAAGAACAAAATCTGATTGAAGCCATACTTGACAAAAGAATCTTAAGGAAGATCAGGAACAAAACCTTCTTTCAATACCCAGTAAAATGGAGAAATCAACTTACTGAAGATGAAACCTGGATGACAGAGCAAGAAATTTCCAAGTACAATGTACTACCTGAAGACTTAATGAAAAATTCTTATCTTCCCCAGGACTATGATGCAGGAGCATACAGTTTGAAGTTCGTTGACTGATGAGTCAACTTTCCTTGTAATCAAGTTCTAGATGGATGGGGTTCGATGACAAGTAGATATAATTGGTTTTGAATTTGCAATAAGTGGAAATTTTGCCTTTGTTGTCCTTGATCCCTGCGTAGAGTACTCAAGGATTGATCTTTGTCAATGGGGTTTACTTTTGTTAGGTTCTCAGATCCAACTTAGTCGGATCTGATAGGTTTTATGTGTGTTATAAATTTTGTGTGTAATAGATCTGAAAAGGAGGGAGAGGATCGTAGCTGAGAGGAATGAGTGAGATAAAGTAGTCAGTGTGAAAGAGTGTGTGTAGAAAGAGTGTTAAATTCTCTAAATTTGTAATTCCATCCAAGTTGAATAAAGAACATAGGATTACATTCTGTATGTATTTTGATGGATTCTTGATTTTGCAGAAATCTATAGAGACATGAATTCATCTTGTGTTCACTCTATTCAAGTCTATGTATAAATTCTATAACTTCCCAATAGCAGAGAAATTGATCCTGTCAATGATCAATTCGACGATATACGAATAAATATCTCAGAGGAGATCAAACTACGAAGAAAGATCGCGACGAAAATCGACGGTCATAATCTGGTTCGCATCTAGAAACAGAACAATGACTGAGAATCAACCCGCAAGAATCGACGGTGCAGAAAGCTTGAGTTTGTGGAATCGGAGAAATATGGAAATTGCGATCCCGCATCTTGCATGCGGAATAGATATTTACGGATATAATTAATTGCAGAAATAGAGATTGAGAAACCGCATCCTACATCCCGCATCCCGCAAGTTGCTGAAAGGAGAGTTGCAGAAGGAGGTCTACGGGGAATAGAATTTACAGAAGAACGTTTCCGCATCCCGCATTTTGTAGAGTTTGCAGAAGGAATATTTCTATTAGTAAATTGAACCTTTTAACAGAAGTCTTGGACAGATTTGGTCATTCAGGCCATCAGTTTTGGTATCAGAGCACAACAAATATTTTGCATAGTAGCTCATTTGATCAGTTGAATTTGTGAAGAAATATGCCACCAAGAAGGGGATGCGCACATGGAGTTCCTAGAGGACGTGGTCGAGGAAGACAACCTTCAGAAACAGAAATGGAAAGAAACATGAGAAGAATGGAAGAAAGGTGAGAAGCTATGGAAAGAAAGAACCATTCTGCAACTTGTGGAAAGGAGAGTTGCGGAAGGAGATCTGTGGGGAATAGAATTTATAGAAGGACGTTTCCGCATCCCTCATTCTGCAGAGTTTGCAGAAGGAATATTTCTGTCAAGAAATTCAACCTGTTAACAAAAGTGTTCGACATATTTGGTCATTTAGGCCATCAACATCACTCTCTCCCCCAACCTCAATTTCCAACCTGATTAAGATTTATTATAATATAATTATATTTCCTAATGGTTAAGAGCATGTGTTTCCTCTTAGGAGGTCACAGGTTCAAATCCAGAGGGGGGTAGTGTATGTACACCTCTGTATACTTTAGCGGTTAAATCACTGCGCAGAGGGGGGTCCCTTGTCCCACAAACAAGGGGGTATCATACACCAACTTGGTGTCTCGCATGGTGTTGACCTTAAAAATAGATTATTATTGTTATTATTATTATTATTATATCAAAAAGTTTTGTATAGATAGGAAAACTGGAAAAGGAAGGAATTCATCTGGTTAAATGGACTGATTGGAAATTTTGAACTGAGAAGAAAGTGGTTTGAGGTTGAAGAATATCTATGTCTTTACCTTGGTATCAGCTACAAAATTCCTATGGAGGTTATTCTATAATGAAATTTTGTGGGGTCGAGTAATGAAGTTTAAGTATCTAAAAGAAATTATAATGGAATATTTATTTAGAATAGAAAGAAAAAACCCTCAAGGTGCTATGATTGTATTGAAAATTATAGTTAGGGTCTTCCCCTTAATTAGTAATTGGACAACGTGGAAAGTAAGGAAGGGGAAAATTAAGGCTTTGGGAATAACCATAGATTATGTGTAAAGGAAATTTTAAGTTATAATAAGCTCTTACATTAATGCTTTTTCATTCATCGAGAATATTCTCTCTGAAACAACTATCAGTTTCTAATGGATCAAATGCATGGTCTCAATATGGCATGGAATATTCAAGGAGAAAATGTATGGGAATTGTTTTCAATATGTAATGTTTTTAAAACATATTTCTATCAAGTCTTTTGATCACGAGGATTCAATTAAATGGTCAATAAATAAAGGAACATGCCAGTACACAACAAATTTGGGATACACATCAAGGATGGAAAAAATTTAAACAAAAGAAAGAGTTTGGTGGCGGAATGTAGTTTGGAATTTCGAGTCGGCCTGTCAAACAATAAAAACGTTGACTTGTATCAGCAAATAAAACTATTACATGGGATTATGGAAAAAAAGAGAACTTGGCATAGTCATGGCAAATGCATTTTGTGTAAATGTAGTGAGGAAATGGTGGAGTACATTTTTGTTACCCATCTTTCTCTAGGTCTATTTAAAATGAAATGTAAAAATCTTCTAAAACAAACAAATTGACTTTGGAAGATTGCCTATTTTCATGGCTAACAAATAAATATGAAAAACCTTTTAAGTCTTTTCCATATTTTCTAATATGGGGGATTTGTATTTTGAGAAATAGTATGAATTTTCAAGTTCCATAAACAAATTCATCTCAAGTAAACCATAAAAGTAGGGTTTACTTTAAAGGTAGTTGGAAACTTTCAAAATAAAAAACTTAGAGAATTCTAAAGGAACATAGGATTGATTTTAGAAAATCATGGGGTTTGTTTGATGGAGCTTGTTAGGGAGGTCCAAGAATGTGTGGAGTAGGGGTTATTTTGTTTCTGAACTCATCTTAAGTATGTTGCAAGGTAAGGTACAAACAATAGAGACAAGTTTTATGCTCTTTGGATTCTGGTCAAGCCATGAAGGAAAAAGAAATGAAACATCTATAGGTTTATGTAGGGTCTAAGTTTATAAAGTATTGGGAAAACAACAAATGTAGAATGGATAGTATTCTGTTATCTCCAATAATGAATATGGTGTTGGATGTAAAACAACATTTTAATGATTTTTACTGTTTGTGTGTGTGTGTGGGGGGGGGGGGGATGTGTAATTCAATACAAGAGATTATATGCTATCTAAAGATGTTGCAACAATACATGAGGGGTCCCTAATTGTTCAAGAATTCGAAGAAGATGTCTGGATCTCTAACATGGAATCTTCTCTTTATTAGTAAATGAATGTAGAGATACTATTTCAATAGTTTTTGGTTATAGAAGTAGCTATTAAAGGATTTTTTAATGTAAAGGTTGTCTGATAGGAGTCTAGGATGATTCTACCTAATTGAGATTAGACCGATTAAGTGAATGACAATGCTATTGTCATGTCCCCTCCCGTCTACCAGAGAGGGAACACGACCATGATGCTATCTAATCTGGGAGATTTATCCCATGAAAATACACATGATAAAAATGAATTGAAATAAAAACATACACAGGTGCATACAATTGCAATTATACAACGAAAGCAATTCATCCATTCAACACATTAAACATGTTCATCATCTTTCATCAAGCAAATACAAATGCAAATATTAATACATAGATACTTATCTTGAAAGAAGCTTGTCCTGCAACCAACTACGTTGCTACAACGTTCCACCCAACCATAGGACAATGCACTCATCAATATCTCAACAACCCCGCCACCCCTGAGCTAGGCATGATTCCCACAAGGAATAATGAACATTAGCAGGCTCACAAAAAGCCAAGGATACAACAAAACTTAGCCAAGCCAACACAGTTGGGTTTATCAGGCTACAAAGGAGCTGGAAAGGCTGACTGGTAAGCTAGTGAACTCAACCAAAGAGCTATGGACACCTGCACCAGATCTAGCCTGGCTTCTAAAACATCTACACACATAACACAAGGAAGCATCCCCTTCTCTGCCACGTAGTCCCGCAGGCTATGCCTTCCCTTCTAGTGTTATTTAGGGCGTGCAAAGAAGAAAAGCAACCTCGTATATCTGTCTATGGGGTTCCTTATCACACCAGGTTTATCAAGCTAGTCAGATCCTGTTTCCACTCCCAATTCAGTTCAGACCAAAGCCAAAAGATGCACCCAGAACACAATACGATTTCTGGGTTTGAGGAAAAACAGTTTGGGCAACAAAAATGAATTTCCAAGATGGGTAAACAACCCCCTAACAACAATTCGATTTCTGGAGATGTTTATGGCCTTCACGTGGCCAAAATAGACTCAACAACACCCAAAATCGTGGGTCTCTTCTCCCACTCGCTGGGCATTGCCAAAAAACGATTTCCAGCTTGGAGACAATGGGGAAATACAACAAAATCGTGGGGAAGGAAACCCAACCACTGATAATTACAAAAACAATTTCCCAGCCTGAGAAAAATGAGGTAAACAACCAAAAACGTGAATGGATACACACACAAGAAGTTCTAGTTGCCTCCAGAGCTCCACGTGAAGGAAAATGGTGAGGAAAACATGAAAACATGAAAGCATGGTAGAATGGGCATATGTTTTTGTGTTTTTACTTGCCCAAGGATTCAAAATGCGTTTTTCAAAAATGGGTGCTCTGCCCAATTCGAATTTTTTCCCATACTCTTCCCATTCCCATGAAATAACTACCTCAACCAATTTCTGGCAGAAATAAATGATTGGGGAAAAAGACAAGAAAAGGGTAGTTGACAGTTTTGACGGTTTTTCCCTTTGACATTTGACTTTTCCCCATTGGTCCCAAAGGTTTGAATACCCCCCGCTTATCCTTAGAAAATCATTCCCCCATCTCATTATTTGTTGCATTGACATAACTGGTTGTGGGTTTTTAATTAAATTGCATATTTACATGATGTCCAAAATTATAATGTGTGTGGCTTAGCACAAAATACCATCGGCATCGATTTTAATCGCCGAAACATAAAACGATAAATCAATGGTGGGGATTTTTCCTTTAGCTCCACACCATGATTAATTACAATATAAACATCATATACATTTAATGCAAATGGGGTCAAAACCGGGGTGTTACAGCTATATTTGTTTTTCAAGAATAAATGCTATAAGGACTTTCTAAATGTAATGATGTATATTATGATTTCATACTTTGAAAGGAATTACTGTCTCTCTCTCTCTCTTGTAGATTTTTATAGAGGTTGCTTATGGAAGACTATTTATTTATTTCACTTTTAGTATGTATGTGGACTATTATGATATTTTGAAACTTTCACATTTTTGCAGGATGGATAGCAAAAAACTTTTCTTTGTTTTCTAATTAGAATGGCTAGAGGATATTTTTTTGTG
>LPNX010652129.1:26031-112260 GCA_001517045.1 Pseudotsuga menziesii
TGTGATGAATAGAAAAATCAAATTATATAAATTTAATAAAATAACATAAGATAAAATAAACCAAATATATAGGGGATTAGGGTGTTAATGACCTTTTTTTTCAAAAGAAAAAAACATTGTTTCTTGATATTTCTTAGAATCAAAGAAAACAATAACCAGGCATATCTTCAAACAATTTTTAGGGCACATAATATGCTAGTGCAGAGGAATCTCTCAAAGACCAGTCTAATCAACATTGACTATTATTACTATACAACCATATATAAACCAAAACATGATTACAATTTTTTTTATCTACAATCAAAACTGACTAAGTAGAAACAAATTTTATCTGACACTATTGTAATCCCAAAATATTTGCGTCAATCTAAACGAAAACATAAGCAGAGTCCTCTGAGATAAGTGCATCCTCCATGAACTCCTCAAGAAATAATGCGCCTTTAGGACCCCCAATATCCTTCTTAGATAATTCATCAACAATAGTGTTAAACTCTCAAAAAACATGAATGATAGATATTTATGAAAAAGAGGATAGAAGCATGAATATGTGATGACACCACTAATCCAACGATAAGACCAACATATTTGATAGAACACTTTCCCAATTGACAATAACCTTTGAATCACTAAGAAACTGAATAGAATTGATGCCAATAATGGAAGCAAAATGTAGTAACCCCCATAGAGCCAATAATTATGCTTTAGTATTGGTTACCGATCCACAACTCATCCATAGTCTAAAATCATGGACTGTGTTTATTCTTAAAAACATCCCTTCACCGCATTCACCCATCTGATCCCCCCCATCAAAAAATCTCATAGTAGTTCGAGTGGAAATGGAAGAATAAAAAATCAATCTAAACTTCTTTTTCTTTTCCAACGTATAAAATTCACTATATAGTCCTATGATTCTCACACCACTGACTAACACATTTGGAGCTTTGTCTTAAAACATAACATAGTTTCTTGTTTACCAAATGCCCCAACATACAAATATTGGTAGAAGCTTGTGCTTCTACACCTTCTCCACCCAGTATCCAAAAATATTTTCAACAGAAAAGGTACCCCATTTATGAAAAGTCTGCAGTTCTTCAATGATATCCTTCAAATCTTTTTGTGAAAGCTACAATGTACTAATATATTACTGACATATTCACTATCCAATTTGCACATTATCTTGAATTTTGGTCTAGACCAATCTTGGGACAACTTGCTAAGGGTATTAATGACCTTTATTCCTAAAAAGGTTAATTATAATTTCTTAAATATGATATACTGAGAGAGGTAGTTGACAATAATTAATAAAAAATGATGGCAGACAATGTACAAAGATAGTTGATAAACAAAATGAAAAAAATTAATGTAAGAAAAGAAACCAGTGAATCGTGGGGATGGAACTTTATCGAGATGTTTTCAAATTTTAGGGTTTCTTTGATGATATGAAATAAGTAATAGGGAGTAGATGCTAGGGTTTTGATATTGTTTGATATTTTAGAATGCCTTATGATAGTGGATTTGGTAAAATGATTATGGAAGGTATCAACAATATGTTCTTTGAGACCTTGAATTACTAACCTCATAACCAAAGTTATCAAGTCCCACTCCCTAGATTCAAATATTAAAAAAAAGCATTGCCTCATAATCCTCAACTCTCTAAAATTCACGGAGAACTCCCACTCCCTAGATTCAAATAGAAAAAACATGTATTTTTACCTCATAATCCTCAACTCCCTAAAATTTATAAAGAACTCTCGATCCATAAAATAGATAATCCTTTGAGACCTGTTGTTAATGTAATTGGGGCTCCCAACTACGCCTTATCTAAATTCTTCTCCAATAAGTTTCAATCGTTTGTTGGCCAAACCCCTTATTTTATAAAAGGTTTTGTTGATGTCATTCACAAAATTCATGATTTCTACCTTGATGGACAAGATCTCCTAGTTATTTTTAATGTCATTTCTTTCTTCACCAAAATCCCCATTCTTGAATCTCTTGATATAATTTCCAACTTAGTTTACCTTGAATTATTAAAGCTTATCAAGATCTACCTTACCTCTACACTCTTAGTTTTAAAAGTAAATTCTATGAATGAATTGAAAGCATCACCATGCAATCCTACTTATCCCCGTTACTCCTAGACATCTTTATAGAGCAGTTCGAAATACTAGCCCTTAATAGCCTCCCTCTCAAACCTAGATGCTAGTTTTAATTCATTGATAACACCTTGCATGGGCACTCATCCCTAAACCTATTTCTTAACCATATTAATATCCTATCTCTCCACATTCAATTCGCAAAGGAAATTCAATAGGGCAATTCTCTCCCTTTCTTAAATATTGTAGTCACTTGTGAACTTGATGCTTTCATTTCCCACCAAGTTTTTCACAAAAAGATTCACATGGACAAATACCTTCATGCCTTATCCCACCACCACCTCGCTAAAATATTTGTTGTCTTCAAAACTCTTATATCAATAGCTATTAGAATTTCTATCACCCAATGCTTAAATAAATAAATAAACAACCTTATCAATTCCCTCCAATCCAATGGTTATTCTATTTCCCAAATTAATAAGGAATTATGGGTTATCCTCCACACACAAAAATTAAGAATTGCATATGTGCTTCCCCTTCTAGAGCCCAAACTTCACTTCCTCGCATTTATGGTGTCATTGATCAAATATCTACAATCTTAGCTAAAAAGAACATAATTTTTTTTAAGCCTGGTAAGACACTCAATCAATTCTTTATATGTAAGTGTTAAGCACAAATCTAGCCCATTATTTTCTTAGGGTGTCTCCGAAATTCCTTGTTCTTGTGTTAAATCATACATTAGCCAAACAAGCCAATCCATCCAAACGCGTCTTAAAGAACATCTTGTTTATACCTTCCATAAGTGTTTTGTGAAATCCACTATTGTATAACATTCCCATAATACCATGCATCTCATTTTCTCCGAGTACACCAAATTCTTAGCATGTGCTTACTTTACTCATCTTACATCATCATAGAACCCTTAAAAAAAGAAACACCCCATTAACTTTATCTATCAAGGAGATGGATATAAACTTAGCCATTAATAGAAACCTATTGTTCACCATGCACATGATTAACTTAAGGTTTTTACCTATATCCAATTTTAGATTCAATTTTAAGTTCAAATTCACTTTTTGATCTTGTCAGTTCATGCTGGCAGTTCCAACAATCAGTCAAATAGTAAATCTTATAGGCAATTGATCTTGATCGAGTGGGTTAAGCCATAATTATGTTGCTCGAGCATCAATTTATTCTTCTTATTACTTTTATTTTTCTTAGGGGCAGAGGATCGTTTTGGAAGAGACGAATTCTTTGGAGCACTATTTATAACCTCTTATATTTTCACAAAATTTTCTCATCCCAATCTCCCTTTTCTTTTTTTATAATATTTTTGTTCATATTGTCTATTACCTATCTCTATATTGTCTATATACTTTACAAGTCAATATAATGTACAAATCAAATCGTTGCACAGAGGGGGTCCCTTATCCCATAAACAAAAGGGTCTCATACACCAATTTGGTGTTTAGCTAGACCATGACCTTAAAATTTGATTATTATTCTATTATTATTGTCAATTACCCATTTTCATTAGTTATCATCAACCCTATATCTTTAATATATATTATTTATGAAATTATAATTTTAATATTTTGATATGTTTATTCCTTTAACAATAAACCGAATCCCATTATATAATTATTATTACCCAATTTCCTCACTAACTTCATTTGTATCTTAATATTAATCCATAATATCCCTTTTATTATATTAGTTTATTTAGTTTATATTATTTTGTTTTTCTTATTCAATGTTTTATACCGCAATATGCTAATTAACAGGTTAATCTATTATCAATATTTATTTATCTCTATCTTATAATATATCTTGAAGTTATAACTTTAATTTATTATTAACTTTTTTTTCTCATTTTTTTCATTAATTTTAATTTTTTAATCCCCAACTAAGCGTACAATCCTTCCCATGCAAAATGAATGAAGGGAGTTCGCATGAAGGGAGAACAGATGGAAGGAGGAGAGCACCAGAGCACAAAGTGTCAGGCCCTCTACTTTTGTGTTAGGAATTAAAGGGGATGGTTCTAGCCGACGGCTTCAACTGCTTGAGCTTAAGGAATATTCTAACGAGTTGTCTAAACATGGGACTTTTTGACCTCTTATTCCGGCTGTTTTTTATCAGTTTTTTCTTATGAATTTCCATGGAATTTTCAAAAAACACACTGCTAGATCTTACAGAGTTTGGGTTTTCCTATCGCCTGATTTCATTTCTGAGCTTAAAATCACCCAACAAACAACAGGAATTACAGATTTTGTGGATTAAATCCACCAGATTTCGGCAAAAAAAATAGCCTGAAAGTCAAAAAGTACCATAGTTAGACAGCTCCATGTTCTAATAGAGTGTCAGACGAAGGAGTATTGTAACACGTGTGACTCTTTGCTCCTTCACCTATGGTGAATCCCAGTGCATTTAACTCTAAGACATGATCACATTCTGCGCATATGGAATGATAGAAACATGGCTAGAATGGAAAGGAAAGGTAGAGATTGTGCTAGTTAGGACAATTTAGACAAGACTTGGCGAGAGTGCAATCATAGTTGGGACTTTATATGAATGTTTGTGCATGTAGGGAGTGCTTTAGTCGTTATGAATTACACACCCATAGTTGTCTTTATTTCTAGAATGCTTGAATTCATTAACAATATTCTTCATAATGCGAATATTCACTACAATAAAATAGGCAATTAACACCTAAAACAATGTCAAAATTTAGTGTATTTTAGTTCATGAATTGAGCATTTTTGCACTTTCCAAACTTGGTGCCATAGTGCATGTTCACTTCGACGTCAAAAATAACGTTAGATGTAACGCCTAATAAATTCCAAATATGGCGTCGAAAATGTGGGTCTAAAACAATGCCATATTTTGCGCTTGGATTAGATCCTACTTTAGCGCCTGATATGATACTGAAAATAACTCCTAAGATAGCTTCCAATTTTGCTTCCATTTCGACGTCTAGTTTTTCTCCTAGTCGTGCTTCCTATTTTGCTTCTAATATTGCTGCAAGTCTTGCTTCATGTTTTGCTTCTACTATTGATTCTAGTCGTGCTTCTTGTTTTGCTTCTAATATTGCTCCTAGTCTTGCTTCCAGTATTGCTTCTATTGTGTTTCCTATTTTGCTTCTGGTAATGCATTGAAAATAACTTATTTTTTGGCTTCCTAAATGACACGAAGTTTTTCTCCCTTGTTGCTTCCATTTTTGCTTATGGCTTTGCTTCTGGTTTTGCTTCTAGTTTTTCTTTAAGTTTGGCTTCTAATTTGGATTCGAGTTTTGCTTCCTCTTTTACTTCTTGGTTTGCTTGAAGTTTCGTTTTTTATTTTGCTTCTATTTTTGCTCTTGCTTTTGCTTCAAGTTTTGCTATTGATTTTGCTTCCAGTTTTACATTTTTTGTTGCTTCTAATATGGATTTAATTATGGCATTTTTTGTTTCTTCTAAAATTGCTTCCATTATTACTTCTTTGTTTTCTAGTTGAATTGATTTTGTTTTTTCTTCTTGTGTTGTGCCAAGTTTTCCTTTTGAGATTGCTTTTGGTTTCTATCTAGTTTGGCTTCCGTTGTTGGTTCTGTTTTTGCTTCCAAAAATGCTTCGTATTTTGCTTCGACTGATTAATTTAATCATTTTTATTTCAGTTTTATTAGTTAAATATAACACGCCTCTTAAATAAGTTATATGATTATACAGTAAGACATATTGCATTTGAAATATTTCATAGGATAACATTTATAAACAATTTTTAGGGAAAACATCCATACAAACTAACAACTTCATTATGCTTATTAAATCTCCATCAAAATAAAATATAGAACAACCATTAGATATAAAATAACAAGATGATTATGATAACATGATCATCATTTATAATTAAAACAAGTGAGTCAAATATCTATAATTTAATAGAATTTGTCAACATCCATCCTCAGTAGTAAATTAAAACTATCATATGTTATAAATATCCATCCAAAAATTGTCAACCACTTCATATATATATATATATATATATATATCATCATATATAACTAAAACAAGTAAAAGTCAAATATGCCAGTATATCAATAACATATCAAAATGATACATGTCCAAATGTTAAATGATAAGTCAAAACGATAAATGATGTAACTCAAACTAATACATGTCAAAATTATACAAGTCAAGATGATACATGTCCAAATGATACAAGTCAAAATGATACATGTGAAAATGATACAACTCAATAATATCCACAATGATCCATGATGCAATATATATGATCAAATATGTCACTAGATACTTATACCAACAACTGCCTCATCATCATCATCACCATTGTGATCATCATCATCACCATCATGATCATTATTAACATCATCATCATCATCTGCCTTAGTGTCTCCTGTATCAACCTCATCATCATCATCTCACGTGTTGGTACTAGAACCAACATAGTCTGGATCAACATGATCTTCTGCAAGACCTATGTTCTACAAAAAAAAAATTAAAAACGAAAAGTTATTATTTATTTCATGCAATAATTAATTTTTTTCTTATATTTCTAATATCACAACATATGAAACAAAAGCATAATCATATTACATCAATACCAGAGTGCACTTACCATAATAAAAATTCAAATAGGTTACAACTAAGATGTCATTGCAATGATGTAAAACATGCAACAATCCCAATTAACGTTAGTAAAGATCATTAAAAACTAAAGTGTTATACAATTTAACTTTAAACTGTAAATTCTAGAAGCTCAAGATCATCTGTGTTGTGACTACGTACTAAAGCTTAGTTGAAGTCATCTAAGTATCCCATCTCTTCCAGCTGGGTCCATTCCCACCAAGTGGTTCTATGAAGGTGGTCCTCCTACCACCTCAAAAATGATTCATAACCAACCCCAAGTCCTCCAGTCTATCTGCGAAGAGGTTGACCCCATACTTTATGCAATTGTCCCTCCCTGATCCCCAGTATGATGTAGTCCTCAACATACATATCACCCTTTGGTCATAATTGTAATGAGTGTCCTCTGAACTCAATTGTAGAACGTTGATCCTCCAAGGTTGAAATTGAGAGCACATTCGCTCTTAGATGAGGAACATATAGAACATGATGAAAGGCTAGAGTCCATCTTGACACTAACTCAAATAAAACAAAACCCTCTCTTCTACTGATTGCTCCTTCTGTGTGGATCCCACACCTCACCAAGCATCTAATAATCACTTATCCAAGTGGTTGAAAGATATAACACTCCCTTGTCATATGGCATGTGGCACCACAGTATAGATACCACCCATCTCGAGAAATATCCTCTGAATCAAGGAGTAAGACATACTCCTTGAACAACGTAGAGATTAATACTCCTTGAACAACCTGAAATAATGGAATATGAGATGCCAGTTATACTCAATTATACTTGTTATATTAATGTAGAAACGAATTTTTACCGTTGTTTAATAAACTAAATAACACCAAAAAGATTATGATGCAGCGGAACATAAAATAATTTAACCACACATTAGTTTACATGCTCTTATTTCAGAGAATAATTTCAGTTTTTTTTTTTGAATTTCCATGCTCCTTCTCCAATTTGTATCATCGTGCTTGTCCACAATCTCAGGCCAAAATCCTTCCAACGATGCCACCATGGAGTCAAAAATGTTTTTGCAGTGTTCATCAATTACATTTATGTGAAAGAAATCAATAAGTTTCTGTAACTATACATTTTCTCAAATCACACCAAATCTCTCCTTGATATTGCATTTTCACATGAAACAATATATGCATGACATATATCTTTAAAATGATTTATTTTGTGCACCCATAGCAAGTTCTCAAAGTTTCCTTGAATGGTCCCAGAGTGCTTGGAAAAAATGGCTACATAACCAAAACTGCGTCTCCTGTCGTGAATCCATCGATTCGGATGGATTTGGGATGTCGGGTTTCAACTAGGGGACCCCCGTACCATGATTCACTTTTCTAGAAATGGTCCTATTGTTCCGTTTCTAGAACTAGGGTTCTGTTTGGTGAAGGCCTTGCCAATTTTGCACAAGCGGGTCAAATTTGCTGGGCACGGTGGCTCTCGATCTGTATGTAATATTGTTTATCGTAAATATCTCTTGGGAATATAAATGAAATATAAGATTGAGTTCATTACATAGAGATGCAACCCAAAATTGAGTTTTATAGTACCGTTTGGTCGTTGCCTCCATGTAGCTACTCTGAATATACTAAAGTCAGGTTGCTTGACAATCTTAATTAACTAGTTGTGGGAATACCAAGACATGCAACAATAGGTTAGCTTGAAGTAATTCATGGTTAGTTATCGTTGTCTGATCCATTGTAGCATATGCATAAATAAGGGAATGAAGACGTTAACGCTACATATCAACATGCAGAAAAGGCCTGTACAAAAGAATTTCAATGTAGCCACATTAATATCCAATGATATGGTATGAAATGACACTAATAAGAAATAAAATATCTATGAAATAGAGTATCTAGCCACTGCCAACAATAAAATAAAAAGAGGTTTATGCTATCGGGAAGCCACACATCCAACTAAAATGTTAAGACTTTACAAATGTGTAGAGGCGAATGGTATCAATAATAGTGGAAATAATTCTCACAAAGAATTCTAGATCCAATTTCAAGAAAAGGAAGGAGCCCACTTCAATGCATTTTGATATGACCTAATACAACTATAGTGCAATTGGTTAGTATCGTATTGATCATTGGAGTGCTCCTTGTTAGGATTATTAATCCTCCCTTGACCATACTATCTATTAGATTATATTTTCCTAACTTAGGAACCTTAATTAATTAATTGGGTCCACTAGTACCATTGGGTCCACTTGGCCTAATGGGGCCACCTATACCAGTTACTAGAGTGTGGGGAACACTGCTAGAGGTTAAATTCCACTTACTGCATGTGCACACGTTAGTTTGGGCGCCTCCTAGACCAATCCCTACATTTTAGGAGCAACTAGGAGTCCCGAAACTACCTCCATCAGTTAGGTGGCGTTGGGACTAGTTAGTCTTAGTAAGCCCCCAGTTACCTTCAATTAGTTCACAATCAGTTAGCTAGCGCTAGCAATGCATGGCTAATGCATGGCTGCATGGGAATCAACACTTTTTCTCACCTACCACACTCATTTGCACTGAGTTAACTAGCTGTCACTAATTGATTGAGTTGTTGGACATTAGGGAGTTGATCTGTTGGACTCTGATATTGATTGAGAGACCATGAGTTAAAGATTCAGTTAGATACAGTCAGATCCACTTGGTAGATTCGAATTGCTCCCCAATGCATTCAATTCTTCCTATTTGTAACCTATTGTACACCAGATTTATTAGTGTGGATGATACTGTAAATTCCTGAGCAATACTCATCTGTTTCTTGTGTGGTTAGTTTTGTTCAATTTGTATCTTCATTCTCCATTTGCTGCAAACATTATTAGAACTATCTGCTTGAAGATCTAAATGGATTTCAAATTCTAATATGGTATCAGAGCCTTCTCAGGCAGGATTCATGCTTGTTTCTCCCGAGAGGAAAAGCATGATTCTAACAGTTCATATGTTTTAGTGTGTTATTGCAGTGAAATTACAGGTGCTACGTAGCTTGTGTGAAGTCTTTGTAGCATTTCAGCCGGAGCAATTATGAGTTCTCAAAATCCTGAACCATTGATCATCACAACTTCCAATTATCTTGATTGGATTATTGATATGCAGCTGGCCTTACGCAAGCATGGCTACCACAGGATCATACATGGATGGGAGCCTGAACCTCATCAGCCAGTTGAACGAAACAATTTTCTGAACCGCTGTGATGAAGCATTCAGTTACTTATGTACTTATATATAGAGAGGTGTCCTCTTCCACCTAGAAGGATTGAGGACTCCCAGAGAAGCCTGGGAGAAGCTTGATAGCTTGTTTAACAAACAAGATGAGCTTCAGGGACACATTCTGGAGAATGAGTTGGTATCTTTACATCCCAGCAGTTTCAATACTATTGAGCAATTCTTTACTAAATTCAAGTCTCTAGTACTTTAATGCAGATAGTGCGGAATGGAGCAGAAGGATGAGCAGAATGTCCTTTCCATACTCAACAAACTAGGCTCTGAGTATTCTGTATTTGTTTCCATATTTTATTCCAAGTGAAAAAGATTTTGTGATTGGAAAATTCCTTCATTAGATTCTTTTTTTCGAGTCCTTAATCAAGGAGAAAGACAAGTTGATTCGAATGGGAGTCATCAAGGCCTCCAAAGATCAATATCTCCTAGTTACTGACTCTTCCAAAGTGAAAACAAAGGGGAAATAAAAGAAGAAGGAGCCAAAAGTAGTTTATTCCAAGCGTAAGAAGAATCAACAAACTTCTGAAGGAGCCTCTGGCTCTAAGAAGAAAAAGAAAAAGTGTCCCTACTATATGAGGGGTTTTCATCCAAAAGACTCGTGCATGAAGAAGACCCTCGACTAGATGAAAGCTCTATGTGTACAGAACAATATTTCCCTTCCACAAAGGGCAGTGATGTCAGATGATGAATATCAAACTAAAGAAGATGAGATATGCTTGCATGTAAGCCTCTCTCCATCGAAGGCTTATTCTGGAGCATCCAACCACATTGTTGCTTCCAGGGAATCCTTCATCATCTTCCCTCTATCAGGAGGACCTAATAGTCATATGGGAGATGAATCTAAAATCCCAGATGTTGAGATAGGTTCAGATTAAATCCAACATGATGATTTCATGCCCTCTCCTACAAAAAATCAAATTGTTGAAGATGAAGAAGACGCAGTTTTTTCCCTACAGCCAATTCGAATGGAAGAAAGTCTCCTTGAAGTGACTCCTTCTCCTGCTGCTCCAGAAGTGTATGAGATATCTGATATATCATCTCCTCACATATCTGATCTAGAATAAGACATTTGAATCTTTGTTTGTGAAGAAAAACACTCCTTCTATTCTTTGCAAAAATTCTCCAGTAATTCTTTAAATTCTGTGCATACCTTACTGGTAACTGTTTGAGAAATGGTAGAGGACTTTGATTTCTCTATCTATAATAATGTTGCTGGTGTGTAGATAAGTAATACCATGGATATTATGGATATAATATCAGATTATAATAGTGATCTATTCATTCTCATTAATCTAGAGCTTCCAGTAAATTCCTACAGGATTGCATGCACCGAAAATCAGAATTTTGAAGAAGGAGAAAATCGTGCATCTACTGTCTTGGAGGAGCAAAGTTTTGGATCTGATATGGATATATTTGGATCTGATTTATTTTTCGATCTGATAATATGTGACTCGGGTTTTAAGATTCAAGAGTTTTCAGTATTGCTTGTAACTGTTTTCATCAATTTTGGTGTGACAAATCAAGCATTGCAAGTCTCCTTAAATTTTGTTGTTGAGGATTCGATGTTAGTTCTCTCTTATGAGGTTGCTGATATTATATTTTGTGAATTATTGGTTATTTATGAATCTGTATCAGATTATGGAGCTCAATCATTCACTCTCCACAGTCCTAGGGCTTCTCCAGCTATCCATGTGATCACATGCTCCTCTCCTCACAGAACTAGTAAAGTTGGAGACAGTCTGCTTCCGCCTGGACACTTGCTCCTAACGATTGGGGCTGATTTTACCACTCATGGTTTGCTGCTCAAGGCTGACATATATCATTTTATTGGGTTTTTGTCACATGGTTCGAATTCCCAAGAACCTTTGCTCTCTCATCAGTTGATTTCAGCTGCTCTACATGGGTCCAGTTTTCACCGTGCAGCTGTTTATATTTCTGATTCAATTGAGTACATTGTTCTTCTTCCGAAGAGGAAGATTCCTCCAAACATAAGAATTTTTTTGGATTTGGAGGTTCACCTGCACAGAAGAACCAATATTTTGTTGCAAATGGCAGCAAAATTTTTCACAAGTTTTTTCAAAATTTGTATTCCTGCTTATTTTTAGGGGGGGGGGTTTCCCAAGAGGTTTTCCCCTATTTCCTTGGTTGTATTAAGCATCATTATTTCTTTTAGATTGTATTTGGGTTACCTATGGTCTTGTTACCAGGGCCCACATCTGTACAAGTTAGGATTCAGGGGGGTGTTAGGATTATTAATCTTCCCTTGACCATACTGCCTATAAGATTATATTTTCCTAACTTAGGAACCTTAATTAATTAATTGGGTCCACTAGTACCATTGGGTCCACTTGGACTAATTGGGCCACATATACTAGTTACTAGAGTGTGGGGAACACTGCTAGAGGTTAACTACCACTTACTACATGTGCATGCGTTAGTTTGGGCGTCTCCTAGACCAATCCCTACATTTTAGGAGCAACTGGGAGTCTCGACACCAACCTCCATCAGTTAGGTGGAGTTGGAACTAGTTAGTCTTAGTTATCCCTTGGTTACCTTCAGTTAGTTCACAGTCAGTTAGCTAGTGCTAGAAATGCATGGAAGCATGGGAATAAACGCTTTTTCTCACCTACCACACTCAGTTGCACTGAGTTAACTAGCTATCACTGATTGATTGAGTTGTTGGACATGAGGGAGTTGATTATTGGACTCTAATATTGATTGAGAGACCATGAGTTAGATATTCAGTTAGATACAATCATATCCACTTGGTAGATTCAAATTTCTCCCTAATACATTCAAGTTCTTCCTATTTGTAAACTATTGTACACCAGATTTATTATTGTGAGTAATACTATAAATTCTTGAGAAATACTCATCTTGTTCCTATGTGGTTTGTTTTGTTTAGTTTGTATCTTCATTCTCCATTTGCTGCAAACATTATTAGAACTATCTGGTTGAAGATATAAATGCCATTCAAATTCTTATACTCCTTTTAGGGATCAATATAGTTTCTTTTGAGAAGTCTACATCACTTCTTACTATTTCTACGTGGGAATAAACATTGCAACAAGTCATATATGTGTAAACTATATGTAAATAATGATCAAAAACAAGGGAAATAATGGCCAATGCTACAATCACAAAAATAAGGGACTATGTTGCAACGAACATAAAATAATAATTAAATAACTAATAATAAACATAATTAACTATAATATTGAAAGGACATGACCTTTCAAGTCACAATTCCCAAGCTTTATTTAATAGGCGGGTCATCAACCATTGTAATCAATCTATTATCTATTATCTATACAACCATTAATTTACATTTGCCCCATGGCTTATCTGATATTTCAGATATTTTGGTGATTATTGTGTGAGTGAAATAATTGTTCGCTTCAAGTGGTATCAGAGCCTCGTTTGGATGATCTGAGCCTTTGGCCTTAATTCTCAGATCTTGTCTGATTTTTGGCTTGTAGCCTTATTTTAGGGTTTCCCTAAAATATTGGACATTGTCCAAAAGAAAAAGAAAAACGTAAAAACAAAAGGAAAGAAAAAAAAGTACCGAAAAAAAGTTAAAAAAGAAAAGATAAAAGTAAAACAAAAAAGAGACGGTAAAAGTGAAACCACAACTGGTTTCTTAAAGTGGGTTTGGGTTTGAATATAAAAGTGCATAATAATTACTAGTAAGGAGAAAGTGAGATTTGAACTTAGGTGGGGAATATAACACTCATTCCTCCCAACCACCCAATCTACTCACATTTTGCGAAACTTAAGGAAAAAAAATAAAAAAAATGCATAATAATTGCTACTAAAAAAGCAAGTGAGATTTGAACTTAGGTGGGGAATGTAGCACTCATTCCTCCCAACCACCCAATCTACTGGGATTTTACAAAAGTATTGGAAAAAAATAAAAGTTAAGGACTAGAATTTGGAAGGTTATATATTATTTTATATAACTTACGTTTAAAAATAAAAATAAAAATAATAATAATAATTATTATTATTTTATTAAAATAATAATTATTTTTGGAAAAAAAGGGTATTTAACCTAAAACAAAGAAAACAAATCGCAGAACATAAGTAGTTCTAGACTATCCATCATTGGAGAAGTCAAGTCAAAGAAATGCCATTTATCACTAAAGAAGTTAGAGACCATGGAATTTGCTTTACGACTACAAATAGAGAAATTAGAATCCAAGTTAAAACATTATCAAAGAGACAATGAAGGATTATGAGACATGAATACGAAATCGGAAGTAATGATTAAATTACATAAGATGCAAATAGAGCTCAAGGAACAAAAAAAATCCAACCAGAAAAATCATATAGAACAATTGTTTTCCCAAATTGAGAAATTAAAAGACGAAAGTGATTTCAATCAGAGACAAAAAAATCAAGATATAAAGAAGGAAATAAGTGATTATAAAGCAGAAGTAATACACTTGAACAAAATAATTAACGACAAGGAGGAAGAACCGATGCAAATGCAAAATAAATTAGAAGATCAAGAATAAGTGGTTGACTAGTATCGACAACAGATAAAAGTTCTTCAACAACAAAATAGCGATTCTAAAAAGGAAAACAAGCTGGAGATCGCAAAGAGTAATAAAATAATTTCTAACAATTCTAAAGAAATTTTGAGATTAAGAAATCATAACAAAACCCCGATTACAAAAATAAAAAAATTGAAAAACAATAGCAAGAGGGAACACTTCGGTGAATACCTTGAAGGAAAAATACTAGAAAAGAAAGAAGAAAACCAGTATCTAAATAATCGTAATCAAGAACTATAGAACGAAATCAAGGAGTTAGAAATTGAAAAAGAGTCACAAGATGAAAGAATCGAAAAGATTCAGAATGATAACAATCTACTGGAGAACCATGAAGCACAAATGCAAGAAAATGCATCCAAAAATCAAATCGAGGAAGTGAATACTGTCCTCGTCGCAGTACAAAAGAAAGAAGAACAAACAAAACCTACACCTTACAAAAATCCTAATTATAATTGTCATTTTGACCAACGACATGGTCAAAATGAATATTCACAAAAGAATTATGTGGACATGCGAAAATATCGACATACTAAGCAACAATTGAGATGGATCGTCCCACAAAAAGATCTTAGAGCTCCGATAAAAATAGATCAGGGATGGACCGCATCAGATATGATACGACAATTCTCCTGGGGAATCCATAGTTCGTATCGGCTCATTTCCTCAAATGTTGCAAATACAAAAAGGGAAGGAATTCCAAGACAACAGATCAAAATAAATCAGACATTAATGTCCAATACATCTTTGAGGACAAATATTCCCTTAAGGGGAAGGCAATGTAACGAACATAAAATAATAATTAAATAACTAATAATAAACATAATTAACTATAATATTGAAAGGACATGACCTTTCAAGTCACAATTCCAAAGCCTTATTTAATAGGCAGGTCGTCAACCATTGTAATCAATCTATTATCTATTATCTATACAACCATTAATTTACATTTTCCCTATGTCTTATCTGATATTCCATATATTTTGGTGATTATTGTGTGAGCAAAATAGTTCCGGATTTATTATTGTGAATGATACTGTAAATTCCTGAGAAATACTCATCCTGTTCCTGTGTGGTTTGTTTTGTTCAGTTTGTATCTTCATTCTCCATTTGTTGCAAACATTATTAGAACTATTTGCTTGAAGATATAAATTCCATTCAAATTCTAATATTCCTTTTAGGGATCAATATAGTTTCTTTTGAGAAGTCTGCATCACTTCTCACTATTTCTACCTGGGAATAAACATTGCAACAAGTCATATATGTGTAAACTATATGTAAATAATGATCAGAAACAAGGGAAATAATGGCCAATGCTACAACCACACAAATAAGGGACTATGTATACATTACTAGAACTTGTAGAATACTTGGAAATTAAATGAACAATCAATATGGAGTATATTCACAAATCATTACATTCTTCAAAACAATAACCATTAGATATAGAAGTAATATCCAACACACTCCATCCTACCATTCAAATCTCAATTCTTATATACTGTAAGAAATTTGTCAAATGTATATTCCCATGTTAATGTAAATTTTAATACACTTCTCCTCGAAATTAGGTGCTACTGAAGAAGTCCAAACCTCATTTTGGAACTTACTAGGAATGATGGCTCTCAATTTGTCTATAGTATTGTTAATCGTAAATCTCCCTTGGGAATATGGATAAAATATGGGTTGGAGTTAATTACATACATTGCAATCCAGACTTAAGTTTTTTTGTAGTGTTTATCCACTGGCCCCATGTAGCTACTTTGAATATGTTTTTTAATACACTGCCATTCAAGCTTGACTCAGCCTACTAAAGGAAGGATGCTTGAAAATCTCATTTGACCAACCATAGGAGTGCCAAGACATATAACAATAGGTTAGCTTAAAACAATTCATCGTTAGCTATCATTGTCTTAGCCATTGTAGCATACACATAAACTAGAGAATGGAGGCATTAACCTTGCATATCAAAATGAAAATAGGACCACTACAAAATATTTTCAGGGAAACCACATTAATATCCAATGATATGATATGAAATGGCATTGATAGGAAATACAATATCTATATGTGACCAACAATAAAATAAAAATAGGGTTGTTCTACTGGGAAGCCACAGTCCCAACTAAAATGTTAAGACTTTGCTTATGCGCACAGGATAATGGTATCAACAATAGTGGAAATCAAACTCAGAAATAATTTTAGATCTAGTGCCAAGAGAAGGAAGGAGTCCACTTCAATGCAACTTGATTTTATCACTAACACCGATTGTTGTATTAGTTATTGCAACATATGATAAATTAGGGAATTAAGGTGTTAACCGTACATTTCAACATGTAGACAAGAATGCATATGCTCTTTAAAGGACTTTATAGGAAAAAGTCCTTTAAAAAGCATATGTAAAGGCCCCTCGAAAAGAGGAATACATCTCTAGGGGGGTCATATACTCGGGGTTGTTTGGTCGAGCATTAAAGTGCATCCTAAGATTATTGTGTTGATATGCTCAAGGATGTTTGTTCGAGCATTAATGTGCATCCTCCCCACTTTTATTTTTATTATATGTTATTGATTTATTACTTTATACTATAATATACCCTTTGGATTTTAGGAAACGTATGGGGTATGCAATATCTTCTCTCTTCGGTCTTACCCCATGGTAAAGGAATGACTATGAATAAGATCACTTGATACAAATGGTTTCATGGATATGTAATCTTGTGTGTTTTAGATATGAAAATAAGTTACCATATTATAACACACTATCCCTAATGTAGTTGACAACTTAATTTATGTTATACACTGCTTAGGGGAGGTTATGGTATTGCTATGAATAACTACAACACATTGGACACATTGTTAGTATTAACATAATTTAAATACACTTATCTTGTGCTTTCATGAATGGGCTCACAAGGTTCAGTGTTTTTTTAGACAAAAACGGTTATGATTTATATATAAAGGTCGTTTAACCACAAAAAAGGAGCCATAATAACAAGGGTGCCCTTATGAAAGCAACAATGAAAGTTCATACAATGCCCATCTTTAACAAGTTCAGATAGTACCGACCCTCTACAACATAGATAATGCTTATCCTATACAAATTACTGAGAAAAATGAGTTCATTTACAACTAGCTATATGCTAATATTCGTAGATAGACACATAACACCCAAAATGATAATTTAAAGGCATAAATTCATTTGGTTTTCTTGTCATAGCAAGAAGAGGAACCTGAGAAATTTATTGCTTCCAGCTCTACCACTTTCAGTTCAAGCTTCTTAAACTTTATTTCCAATTCTTCCAGCATCCATGTCATAACATTTTCGGTGCACGAAATTGACCAAGCAAATTCCTTCCTCGGGTGAACCATGTCTCTGTCAATATTTTCCAGTTGCCGGCCTCCCTCAGTGTCAATCTTGCCAAGGTACTGGTTCGGCTTCCTGATTTTCTTCTTGGTCTACTTAATATCTGACTCAATGAACATGGCGAGCGAGGAAGAACCGGTGGACTTAGAGGATGCCGAGGATGCTTCCTTAATGCACCAAACGACCTGAACACTCAAGACTTCCTCGAATTGTTCTTTGCTACAGACAAACCAAAGCATACAACAACGTCCATTCTCCATGCTTTGACTAATATCCTTGCCACCCAAAATGCTCCAAAGTACCATGATTGTCTGAAAATCCTCGCTTGAATTCACTTGAGGCATACACGATATAATTCCTTCCACGAGCAGGGAACGATCCTTCTCGCCCATACATGAATTTAACACAAACAATACCTCTCTATCTTTGCACACGCATCGGGTCCTTTCCAAATAAATCACCATGACGAGGGAGTATGCATCACATGGGAGAGCTGACCAATGCCATATGTCATGCACCATAATGGCGTTAAGCCACATGGGCCAGGCCATGATCCTATGTGGGATGACATAGAGTGCTAGCCCCATTTCTCAACAGAGTTACGAAACTGAGGGTGGTGCCAATATTAGCAACTAGATTTGCTTTACAATTGTGCTTCCTTAAGATGTGGAAGAACTTGACTTTGCGGAAAGAATATAAAATTGCTTGAAATTTTCTAATCAACTGATGGAGGTGCATTTGGTTTGGGAGAGAATTCTCAGCGAGGGCTTGAATTATTATTCGTGAATCTCCCAGTACTATAAGGTCATTAATTCCCTATCTCCTGGAAATCGTAAGTCCCTTCTAGAGGGCTAGTGCCTCTGCAATATTATTTGTTTCCCTTCCTAGCCCCCAAGATAAGTTGGATTCTAGCTATCCATCCAGGGTAAAGACCCCCCTTGCCACCCCAGGATTTCCTTTAGATGCCCCGACTGTGAAAAGAACATCCTTACGAAGCTGGCTCAACCAAATTTTAAATTCACTTCCCTCCTTCCTTATTTCCCACGAGCACACCTTCCTCTTAACCTTTGCATTTTCCCTCAAGGCATATCGGAAGACAGGCTATGAATCCAAGCTTCTTCCGAAGGGGACAAGGGACAATCAGAAGAGTTGCACCGGAGATGCGATAGGAAATCTCCCAAAATCCCTTCGACTTTTGCAGCAACCTGACTAGCCAAAGAAGCTTTCCCTCCGAATATGTGAGAGTTCCTTTCAAGCCAAAGCTTCCACAGAATAACCTTTGGCAAAGTAATCCAACAGGATTTGGTCCCCGCATTCTTAAGATTGGAAAAGGGAGAATGGGCTGCCCAATCAATAAGAAGAGAATGAATGCTAGCTGAGGGAGGTGTTGAATTTCCAGGAAGTGCCAAGTTCTAGACCTCTCTGGCATATGAACAAGAAATCAATATGTGTTTAGCCGTTTATTCATTATTTAGACAAAACATACATTTAGTGGGGCCCTCCCACCCCTTTTTTTCCAGGTTATCTCCTGTCAATATTCTTCCATGGGCTAAGGTCCAGATAAAAAAATGAACTTTAGGAAGACTTTTCACCCCCCAAACACTTTTCCAGATATCAGAGTTTTCCATGGGACATGGATTTGATATGAGCTTATAACCTGCTAAAGTAGTGTAGATTCTTGTTTTCTTTCCCCATCCTCTAGCATCCTTAGCAGTCTTAGTAACCAAGGACTTCCCATGAAGTTGTTATATTTTTAATGGTTATACAAGATCTAAAACATTTAGCATCATAACATCATAACCATAAGCAAAGGATCACTGAAAGAAAGACAAATGCAACAACATAAGAGAACACAAAGATTTTCCTCGGGGAAACCACAAGGGATAAAACCCCACAAAAATTCCTTAGTATAGAATTCGACCAAGACAGTGTAAAACTTAAGACAACAACTTCCTCCTTATTTTTGGTGCACTACCACTTCTCTCTCTTGCTAAGAACAACTTGAGTGAGTGAGTACAAATGAAGGGAGGCACCTCCTATTTATATTCTTCTGTTGACTTGACCTCTAACTTAGTGGGGCTGACTTCACTAGATTCTAGGGCCTACTTGTCCAACTAGACTTTACAAATAACATTTATTATAATGACACTTGGGTACTATTTCCTCGACTTACAACGAAGGGTTTACCTCATGAATTTTACATGATCAATTACATCAAGGACATCTCCAAATGGAGGAAGAACATCTCCAAAGGAGAACACAACAAAAGTACAATAGAATATCTTCCGAAGTTACAATATTTTACCACTCCCTCTTAACTAGGAAGGTATTCTACATCAACAACAATGATCATTACAACTATACAACTGACTGGTGAATATCTTTATGTCATAGGAAGTTTTGGAACGTCATCATACATCTTCATCATCGATATCAGCTACATCATCTTTCGTATCTTAGTATGTAAATACTAAATCATCTTCTGTATGTGCTGAATCATCTACTATCGGTATCATCTTCTAGATCATCTTTTGTAGTACCAATATGTGGATACTGAATCATTGAAATAATCTTCTGTAGTATCAGTATGTAAATACTGAATCATCTTCTGTCACAACAATATATGAATACTTAATCATATTTTGAATACCGAACCTTATTTTGTAACATCAGTATGTGAATACTGAATCATCTTCTGCCATATCAGTATGTGAATACTGAATCATCTTCTGAACCTTCTTCTGTAACATTGGTATGTGAATACTGAATCTTCTTCTGTCACATCAGTATGTGAATACTGAATCTTCTTCTGCCACATCAGTATGTGAATACTGAATCATCTTCTGAAACATCAGTATGTGAATACTGAATCTTCTTCTGAATCATCTACTTCCCAGCATCAGTGTAAAAATTGAACCATTGTCTTTAATATCAACATCTTCCGAATCATCTACTTTCCAACATCGATGTTGAATCCTCATCTTGTAACACCATCATCTGAACCATCATCATTTGCATCTTCAGTATGTGAATACTGAACTATCATCATCTATATCTCCAGTATGTGAATACTGAAGGCATCATCATATGTATCATAAGTATCATCATCTGCATATTCAGTATGGGAATACTAAAACATAATTATCATCTGTATCTTCAATATAGAAACAATGAATCACCATCATCTGCATCTTCATTATGGGAATACTAAAACATCATCATCTGTATCTTTAGTATATAAATACTGAATCACCATCATCTGTATCTTCAATATGTAAATAATAAAACATAATTTATATCTTCAGTATGGGAATAATGAAACATCATTATATGTATCTTGAGACATCATCATCTGCATCAACAGTATATAAATACCGAAACAATTAACAATTTCATTAGCATGTTAGTACTAAAAACCAAATCATCTGAAATGCTAGATCATCATCTGCATTACTAGCATAGATATGATGGAACATCATCATCATCAACACAAAGTGTTGTGACTTCAACTACATTAACAACATAGGGTGCTCAGACCACAATCATATCAGAAACAACACAAGGTGTTGGGACTACAACCACATCAACATCAACAACACAGGGTGTTGAGACCACAATCATATCAGCAACAACACAAGGTGTTGGGACCACAATCACATCAACATCATCAACACAGGGTGTTGGGACCACAATCACATCAACATCATCAACACAAGGTGTTGGGACCACAACATTATCAGCATAGGGTGTTGACACCACAACATCGACACAAGGTGTTGGGACCATAACCACATCATCAACATCAATATTGAAATACTAAAATTTCTTTGGCAATTATTTCAACAATCAACAATCATCAGTGTAGTAACACTGAAACTTCAACAATCATCAATCATCGATGTAACAACACTAAAACTAACTCAACAATCATCAGTAAAGTAATACTAAAGCACACATCTCAACAATCAGTATAACAATACTGAAGCAATCATTTCATTAAGCATCTCATCAAGCATCAGTATAAAAATACTGAAACAATCGACTCAACCATCGTCAAACCATCTCATAAAGCATCATCAACAATCATTGACAATCAACAGTATAACAATACTGCAACAATTATCAAACATCTCAAAAATCATCAACAATCAACAGTGTAGAAATACTGTAACAACCATTAAGCATCTCAACAGTCATCATCAAACAACAGTATAACAATACTGTGACAACCATCAAGCATCTTAGAAGTCATCATCAATCAACATTATAGCAATACTGTGACAACCATCAAGCATCTTAGTAGTCATCATCAATAAAAAATATAGAAATACTATGACAACCATCAACAATCAACAATATAACAATATTGAGGATACATCTTTCCCTTCCTCTTCTTCGGAGCAACATCATGGTGAGTTATCTGGTAGATCCATCTAGGCATTTTGTCTAAATTACTAACTCTTCAGAGCCAAACAAGCCTAGTTAGACAGATGGATCTCCATGGGGACCAAACAAGCCTTGTCTGGCTTACTAACCCTTTCGAGCCAAACAAGCCTAGCTAGACATACTAATCCCCCTAGGACTGACAGGTCTTTCGTCTAGATTACCAACCCTTTTGGGCCAAACAATCCTAGCCATACGTACCCTCCCATAGACTGACCTACTCACCACTGCATCCAACATCTGATGTCACTCCCTCTTTCGAGAGAGGTCCTTTTGGACTACACGAAGCTTGTCTCGAAAGTATTCAAACTTTACACGAGCTAGAGGCTTAATCAATACATCTGCTACTTGTTCCTTGGTGGGAACATACTTGAGCTTTACATCTCCCTTCAGCCACATTTTCTTCTTGTATATCTGCAATTGCATTGTACATTTACAACTTGCAGCATTCTTCTTTTGTACATCTATAATTGAATCATTCTTCTCTTGTACATCCGCAACTATATCGTACATCTGTAACTTCATCATTTCTTCTCATGTAGGTGATTGCATACAATCCTTCCTACAAGTCAAATACAATTGTTATGATTAGAAAAATTTCATAACATATTCAAAATGACAACTTCCAATGCATAAAGATGTATATAATCATGCAACTATTTCTGCTAATGCAACAATCATCTAAGCCACTTACCCATCACTTGCATTTAGTAGTAAACTACAAATATTCTACTATACATTTCCTAAATCTAGAAACATATCATGTACACATCTTTGAACATCTGAATATAAAGGAAATGACTATTCAAATACTTATCTTTGTTTTTTTTGGTAGAATCCATCTTGATTTCTGTCTTCTTGAATTACTGGAGTCTCTGTCAAATGTGTTCAACTTCATCGTCTGATTATGAGTGCCCATTCCTATTTTGCTCATGATCGAAAATACTGAGCAAGTCTTCTTACACCATAGATCACATAGAATTGTGTATGTGTGTCTTACCAGTGTATCTCCTCTTATCCAATGATGAAATGGATAAGAGTATAATCTTCATCTTCATTGGTATAATTCGTTTGGATCATATTCCTCATTACTTGAGGAAAATTTACTTGCTTTCTTCTTAGCTACAATATATTCATCCTTGGTTGCATTTAGAGAAACACTTTGCTTTCTGCAATATGTTGGAGTACATAGTACTAGCAACTCAATCAAAGTTATCATACCTTTGCAGTACCCTTTAGCTACCACACCATTTTCTCTGCATATTTTACTTGGATAAGTAAAATGTCTTCTAGATTTCATCATTCTTCTAATCTCAAGAATCATGTCAAGATGCTCAAGCTTTGAGATCTACCGTAATCACTCCCTCTTAGGTGGAGAACCATCCTCCCTCTGCATCTGTATTAGGACATTGGGGTGATAGGTAGTCTCATATGCTGTTAGTCTTCTTTGTATCCATCTATGTCACTAGATATCGGGATCCTTCATCTCGAACTTTGTTGCAAGTTTTCCCTTGTCCTTTATAGGATTCTATCTTCAACATTGTAGTAAAGGTTGGGATCTCCATCACTCTAGTTGATCCTCAGGTTTCTCATGTGACTATATGTGCTATCCCATGGGTGCCTACTGAGTTTGTACAAATCCCTCTGTAAATAGGTGGTTCTCCATAGAGAGTCTCAAACTATATAGTTTGCTCGATCTATTCTTTTACTTTGATTACACCAATTGTCTAGTGTAATATCCATTACTGAAGAAGCGTGTCTAGCACCTAGAGCAATGTCTTTCCAAAATCGAATCTCTCTTTTGATAGAACCTACGAACCTTGCTTCGCATCTTTTGATGGTTCGATCGGCGGTATACTTAGTTTTGTAGATTTACTTGGAAGACTTTACAAAACTTCCCTTCATGTTTCGAACTTATATCCACACATCATTATGTATGATCGATTGGTACTTCTTAGATCATATCATCCTGCCATTCTTCCTTCTTGGAACATTCTTTCGCAAGGTGTCCTTTCTCATCACAAAGGAACTATTGAGTTGTGAGATGTCCTTCTATTCTTGGTGGGAATGTTCTTCCTTCTCCTTCATGGCGTGGGTTTTTAGGGATTTATTGTCATTTTTTCTTCAACCAATCGTGCATTTGGTCATATGTGATCTTCCTACTAGGACAACTCTCTCGAATGGATTTGGAAGACCATTTAAAGTTGTAATTTATGCTTCTGCTTCTTTGTCATTGTCTTTAACGGCTTCTAATTGCTCCTTGAGATGAGGTCTTCTTGTGAAGTAATCATTGAATGTTTTCTTCACATTCTTTGAGTTGATTTTCCAAGGTCATCTTCATTCATACTGTTCATTGCATTGAACATATCCTTGGGAGTCTTCAAGGATGATACCTGTGAGATCCAATGGAGGCAGAAATACTCATCTTTGTTTTGACTAGGTCCTTCTTGGCTTCGACTTCATCTTCATCTAGATCTGTAGCTTCTTCTTTGACATAGTTATTCATGGCATGCTTCTTTAAGTATGGTAAGCACTCTATAATTCCATACTTATAAGTTCTCGACTCTTTCAAGCTTGGTACAGTTTGTTGTTATGATAAAAATGAGAACCTCAAATTGAAATAGAGAGAATGAAACTTACTAGTGAGAATGATTCAACTTGATGTTTGCTTGAAGGATCTTTTGAAAGACTACTTCTGGTGGACCTAGGGTCTGATAGAGAAACCCTAATTTTTCAACTTAAGTATCTTTCATATTTGATTGGATAGAAGGATGCGCCTCCTCAAGGCAAGCTGAGAAGTATACTTATTTTCCCAAAACTGTGGACATAACTGTAAAATATTTGATGCCCTAGTTTTTTTTGGCAGTAGTATTAGGTCAAAAATTTAAAGTTCATAGAATGAGTAACTTATTACATAGAGAGATCCACCTTTCGAGGGAGAATTTGATGGTATTCCTTCTTCAACTGGTTGGTGGATGGAAGTGCTTGGAAAAGGAAGCCCTAGTTCTTCTTTCTGGTTTCTTCTGCAGAAATGACTGATCTTGTTTCTATGATATCTCTGAAAGTAATGATCCTTTGTGTCTGAAACTTTGCATTGAGGTAGCTTCGCGAGACCTATTTCCATTACCATATATTAGAGCAGAATTGGTTTCACCAATTGGACTTATGCTAATTTTCCCAAGGTAACTTATTTCAGGACTTTTCATCATAGTGAACTTGTACGTGATGCCACATATCACTCGTTCATCTTCGAGGTCCGAAAATTTTACCACAAAAACCACATTCCGTTCCCTTTTTGAAACATCTTATGAAATTTTATTTGGACATTACTAGCCCGAGATATAGCGATTCTCCCTAGGTCACCTGTTTAAGGTTGAAATCTGGGAGACACTGGAACCCTGAGTTGGAGGAATCATATCTCCTAAATTATAGCGAATATGAGGATGAAACTTTTACACAGGGTACATAAAGAATTTATCTTTGGCCTATAAAATTTTGATCTCCTTATAATTCTCCAATCTCTATATATGGCAAAAGTCCCAAAATTACTAGTTTTGGTCTTTTAGGGTTTTCAAGCTTGAAACCCTAATCTTCAATACCTGTAGCTGTAGCATTGTTTTGGCTGCACAAAGACTTCTTTCAGGGTAGCTCTGATACCATGTTAGATTTTTAATGGTTATACAAGATCTAAAACATTTAGCATCATAACATCATAACCATAAGCAAAAGATCACTGAAAAAAGACAAATGCAGCAACACAAGAGAACACAAGAGAACACAGAGATTTTCCTCGAGGAAACCACAAGTGAGAAAACCTCGCAAACATTCCTCAATATAGAATTTGACCAAGACAATGTAAAACTTCAGACAACAGCTTCCTCCTTTTTGGTGCTCTACCACTTCTCTCTCTTGCTAATAACAACTTGAGTGAGTGAGTACAAGTGAAGGGAGGCGCCTCCTATTTCTATTCTTCTGTTGACTTGACATCTAACTTAGTGCAGCCGACTTCACTAGCTGTTAGGGCCGACTTGTCCAACTTGAATTTACAAATAACATTTATTATAATGAAACTTGGGTACTATTTCCCCAACTTACAATGGAGGGTTTACCTCATGACTTTTACATGGCCAATTACATCAAGGACATATCCGAATGGAGGAAGAACATCTACAAAGGAGAACACAACAAAAGTACAATAGAATATCTTCTGAAGTTACAATATTTTAACAGAAGTTTGGAAATCAACATAGTTTTTTTGGCTTCAAGCTGGACTGGAAAGTGTATACTCCATCCCTTCCAGAAATTTGAGCTATCCATGTTTCATTCTGAACTATCCCATAGAGTGAGCAAGTTATGACTGCCCATATATTCTTTAATTTGATCAATGCTTGACCATTGTTCTAGCGGAGGTTCTCCCATAATCGATTCTTCCCAAATTTTGATATCCTTTCCATTCCCCGAGATCCAAGTAGGATTAGGGGAGAAGAAGCTGATGGAATTTAACAAGATTGAGAAGATAGCTAATCATTTTCTTACTAGAGCGGGTTTGTCCAGACACCTCAAATGATTCCCAGAAAAATATTTTTTCCACAAGGAAGACTTGCACCGGGACGCCTTACCAGAGATGATGTACTAGAGAATTTTGGCTCTGAGAGCCAAATTTTGTAAACCCAGATTCCTGATTTGTAGGCCACCTTGCATTAGTGGTTTTGACACCTTTTCCCAACTTACCAACGGGAGCTTCTTCTCATTCTACTTCCCACCTTTCCATAGGAAATTTCTTAGCAGAGCTTCAATAAGGGAAATTATCCCTTTCAGGGAAATGAGAATGGAGCACTGATAGATAGGGATATTGGAGAGAACAACTTTAATTAAAGTCACTTTCCCAACTGGGTTTAACCATGTCGATCCCCAAGTGTTGATTCTTCTTTTTATTTTGTCCACAATAGGAATCCAATTGGAGGACTTTGGGGTGGTCTTGAAGATGGGAACTCCAAGATACTTGAGTGCATCCCATTGAGTCTTCCCTTCAATGCCCAAAATTCTGCTGATATCCACCATCTCTCTAGGGTTGCAGTTCCAACCAAGAATTTCACTTTTCCTATAGTTGATATGACTTCTGGAAGCCTCTTGATAGAGATCCAATTATTTTTTGAAAAGTCTTGTTGATTGCACACTAGCTCCACCCAGAAGGATTGTATCATTAGTGCATTGGGCATGGTTAACATCCTTGGCCCCTCTGGCAATGCAAAGACCAATGAGGTCGTTATTAATTTGGCTTTGGTCAAGCTAAAAACTGAGCACGAAAGCTTGACTGAGATAGAGAAAAGGAGAGAGAGGGCAGCCCTGATGAAGGCCATGGGAGGCTTGAAAAAAATCAGTCGCACACCCATTGACAAGAGGAGCGATCCATGGTACTATTATATAGGATTCGATACATCTGATGAATCCGGGATTAAAGCCAAACCTATGCAAGAACTGGAAGAGAAACTCATATCTAACTTTGTCAAAAGCATTAGCTAAATCCAATTTAATAATCATACCTTTTTCCCGACAGTGAATGCTAGGATGTTTTGATTATTGGCCAAGGATGATGTTATCGGCTATATGTATGCCCTTGATAAAACCTCCTTGACTCTCAGGATTTATGGTTGGGAGAACCTATTTAATCCTATTAGCAATGACTTTGGTAATGAATTTATAACCAATATTACAAAGCGAAATAGGTCTGAACCTGTCAAAAGAGGTGGCCCCTTTTTCTTTGGGTATTAATGCAAGAAAGGTTGAGTTGGTACTCCCCCCAATTTGTTGCAAACTTGAGATTTTAATACCATCTTATGGAGATCATGCTTGATGATTTTCCAGCATGTATTGAGGAATCTGGCCATGAAACCATTAGTACCAGGTGCTTTATCGGGCTCCATACTTTCTAGGGCCTTTTTGACTTCTTTTTTCGAGATAAGGGCCATGAGGCTTCTATTAATAGAGTGATTGATCAAATTTGGAACCGAGTTAAGGATGGAAGATATGGGGCGATTTTCCGGAGGGATCTCCTCAGTGTAGATGCTTTGAAAATGATCATGGGCCACCTTCTTGATTTCTTCAAAATCCTGAGTCATTTTCCCTTGACTCTGTATCTCCTTCATAACTTTATAATTATTACGACCTTCTACTTGTTTATGGAAGAAGTTCGTGTTTTTGTCCCTAGCCTTTAACCATAAACATCTCACCTTCTGCCTCCAGTATTCTTCCTTTAGTCCTACAGGCTGCATGCAGTTTATGATGCATATCTTTTTCTTTTTCTAGGCTAGTAATATCGAGTGGCTGTACCTCTTGCCATCTTTGGTGACTTTCCATATTCTGTTGAGCTTCAATCCTTTGCGCGGCTGGGGATTTCAGAGTTTTAGCCCAAACTTTGAGGGCTCTTTTAAGCCTCCTTAGCTTTTCTTCCCAGATATAAAATGGAGAGCTTGAAATCGATGTATCCCAAACTTTTTGAACGAGCTCCTAGAAGCCTTCCTGTTTGATCCAATTTAGTCTAAATTGGAATGGAACAGGACCATTTTTTTTTCCTTTGATAAGTCCAGCAGGATTGGTTTATGATCCAACATGCTAAAGGGAAAAATGGAGGAGTTGGCTCTGTAACCAAGCAACGGGAGGGAGTGTTGAACCAAAAACCTGTCGAGTCTAGCTGCAATATGACATTGACCAATTCTTCTATTGGTTCAAGTGAATAGACCACGATCCAACTTGAGGTCTTCTAGGTCCCAATACCTCATAATATCTTCCATTGATTCTCTCAGAGAGTCTCTGACAATTGTGCCTCCTTTTTTTTCTTTAGCATTGAGTGTTATATTGAGATCCCCAGCCAGGATGAGGTTCTCTGGTTGGAGAGAGATCAGAACTTCTTAGATACTTTTCCAACATTCTTTCTTCTCCAAAAGCAAAACTGGGACATAGATATTAAGAATGCTTACCTAAATTCCTGAATCCTTGTGGCGCAACTTTGAAAAAATCCAATGCGTGTGAGAGAGGGATTGATCAAGCTCGAAGGATGCTTTCTTCCAAAGCGTGGAAAGTCCTCCAGAATCTCCTCGAGCACTCCTGGCAATTCCTTCACCATTTTCCCAAAACAATGACTTGTATGGAGAAAGTCCTCTTCCTCCATTTTCGTCTCCTGGATCAGTAGGACGTCGAGATTGGAAATGCACATTAAGTCTCTCATTGCTTCTATTTTTTCCCTGCTCCGTAAACCTCTACAATTCTAGGAGACGCACTTCATTACTTACCTATGGATAGGTTGGCAGCCCCTTTAGTGTCCTGGCCTTTCTGTCTAGTAAACCTAGGGTTCATCATTGCTTCAATCGTAGCTTGCGCTTCGAGAAGCTTGTCTCTGTAATTAGCTTCCTCTCTACGCTCCTTATCCATTTTCCTCCCTCGTTTAGCTTTTTTTTGTGAGAGTTGTGATTGCCCAATTTCCCCTTCCTCTTCCTATGAGACTTCCTCATATGAGGTGGGGTTCAAGGGTTCAGGTTGAGCTCTTTCTTATTGATGCTTGCCCTTGTCATGAGGGATTTCCCCTCTAATCTAGGTCTCGACAGCAGGGGAACCCTCGCCTCACATCCCATCTTGATCCAAAAGGATATTGGTGGTCACCCGCCTATTCCACTTGGACCCCCACCATTGTTTCTTTCAGTTTTCTTAATTGCAGCACAATTTACTATTTTTGGCAGTTTTTGGGTCCTAAACTTCGAGAGCCGTTTTGAGGCCCCTAAACGACTTTTTTTTGGCATCGAATGGTCAGGAAATTATGAGTATGTTTTGGCCTTGATATTTGTTGTGTATGGATGTATTCCTTGAATAGATCTTTCTAACGATGTATCATGTGTGCCAAACATAGGTAGTATGCGAAAGTTACGACGCCGAGAAATTGATGTACCAAGTTACCCAACGGGGCCCATATTTTGGCGTTTCATCTCCTAAGGTTAGGTTTTTGGATGTGTAGGGTTTCCATTGTTTCTCAATAATATATAGGCCTTCAAGCCTCATTGTAACACAGAGTTCAGAGGCATGTAGCCACCACATCTCTTCTCAGAGTTAAGCTACCAACACTAGCCAATTTATTTCCATTATGTATGTAAACAAGTTTCAGTTCTTTGATTAATGAAATGAAGTGTTATTTCAATTGTAGCTTTGTTTTTATGGTTATTTGTGTATTCTGTTACATTCCCACATAAATCCGAATCACATCTCCTCTTCTCGACTAGTTTCCGGTACTTCGTTCTTCAGTTCTGTAGACTCGTCCCTTTCTTCAGATTGGGATTTTTGGGATGCTTCTTCCTTCTTGTTATTCTGAGATCCCAAATTTCTCTCATCTTTTCTCTGATTCTGTCTTGTATTGCTCTTGGCTCGCTTGGCTTGAGTCCAACCTTCTTTTACTTCTTTATCTGTCTGATCTATGGACCGCTTTGGGCAGTTCTTTTGGAAATGCCCATCGTCATGACTGTGTTGACATTTGAACGACAACTACTCGTAATCCAGATTCTGATAGTGTTTCCATTCTCCCACCATTAACTTGATCGCTTCTGGCAGACCAACTTCTAGATCGACTTCTACGTATATTCTGGCACACGAATAGTTCTCTTAGGGGTTTGGTTTGTTGATATATTTCCCCAGTCTGTCACCAATAGTTTGTAGGGACGAAGGGGTCCAACAGTGGATCAAAATATTGGGGAGATGAACCCATACTGGAATAGCCTTGGAAATATCCACTGCTGGGTCAACATCCGACGTCCAACGATTCAAATAGAGACCTTGGGGTCCCATGAAATAAGTTCCATTACAAAAAATAAGATCCCGATCCTCTTTGGAGATAAATTCAAAAAGAAAGAACCCTCTACCAACCGCATAACATGTGACGTTATTGGAGATCAACAGTCTCCAGTTTTTTTGGATCCAGTTGTCTGTAGTCTTAGGCGGAGGCGAAAGTCCCGTGAATTGACCAACTAGGGCTCGGTCTGCCAAGGAGACAACAATATGCATGGGATGCTGCGGTGAAAGATCAATGATTGGAACCTTGTCAAGTTTATTCACAAATTTTGGAACAAGGGCAGATCCAGATTTCATGGATCTCCCAGAGATCATATTTCTGGAAGTGATAGAGTCATCGTTAGGGGTCAAAGGTGGAGCCCCAAGTCCTTCATCGGGAATGGTGCCGATCTGGGCCATAGCCCAGATCTAGACAAAGCACAAAACGTACCAACCCAACCCAAATCCATGCGAAGCAGGACAGGGCGTGCAGAGCCATGGACTGGCCCATGAATCTAGGTGCCGACCCAGATCCACATGTAGCAGCGTCAGAGCAAGCACGAGAAGCAACCCAAAACCCTAAACCTCCTCAAAGCGTCGACATTGAAAAAAATCAAATTTAGGGCTCACAAGGTTTAGTGTTACTAGTATGAGTTAATGATGGTCATATATAAGCTCTTAATTGCTATGATATCAACAACGAGCTATAATGTTGGTACTTCCAGTAGAGTTGAGTATAGGTAATCCCATGAATAGAAAGAGAACAGTATACAAACAATACTCATACCTTTTATATATTCCAAACATGTTTCATTATTTAGATATACATATAGTGTGTAAAATTCATGCCACTTCCATCTTTCAAGCATTACCTATGTTATGAGTGACATGTGTTTAACATGTGTTCCAAGGGTAGAAGGATATGAACTTATCCAATAATAAGCATGGTATATTGATAAGGTGCTTGTAGTTTCATAACCTATCGTGTAATGGAAACACAAATCGTCGTTGTAATGTACAATAGTAATCCACTTTAGTTGATGTACCTCGTTGTCAATATCATTATGCCTTATTTGATAGGGTTAATGATGTGTGTACTTGGTTGTAATGCTATGTGTTTCCGATCTAATCTAAGCATTTCACTAATTGAATCTATACAATATTAAACATTGGTCTCCAACACCATTATACAAGGTTCAATTCCTTGAGTTATGGTAATAGTACTATGCTTTGTAAAGGGTTATACTAGTTCTTATGTGATTAACTAACACAATATTAGTTTATGTATTGATTATGTATTTCACTTAGCTCCCTAATAAGATAACGGGGTTCAATATAACGAGGCTACAATTTACCCTTATATGTACTAAAGCTTGTATTACCTGCATAAGTAAGCGTGTTAGTATAATCAATGGGGATCACATTGGAATCAATCTTATTAGTACTCTTATTATCCAAGATATTATGATATACTAAGATTGCACCATGAACTCAATCTACAATATAAGATAGGTATAACAAAGAACTAATCACTTACACTCTATATTATGTGGGAAAAACATAGGTTACAATATGTGGTTAGTTATGCCAATTAGATATTAGTTAAACCAATGATTGCCATTCATTACTCGTAGCTTATAGTTATCTAGATTATACAAGTCATCTAAGTGATTGCATATCGTATCCATCATTATTTGGTACAAGTAATGTAAGCTACTATACTTATGTACCTTGTGAGTTCTTTCATTCTACTTATATTCTCTATCACTTAACTCTCACAATGACTCCAATGATTACCATAAGTATAAGGTAAGCACTCTCACAATGACTCCAATGATTACCATAAGTATAAGGTAAGTAGTTACTATGGAAGTGTTCATTTTCAAACCAATGTGATAAGTACTAACATAAAATTACATATATAGTATGCCCCACTTTATCTGTGCTTTCCATTGTATTCCCCTTAGCTTAGTTATACAAGCTTACTAGGGCTAAATTAATTTGGAGTTGCATGTGAAACCAAAGACTTGTCGTAATATGCCATATCCTATGTGTTACTGTAAGTTCATATTGGTTCGATTCCAATTAGATTGCATGGTAGTATCATATGTTATTCAAGATGATAACAACGCCGACAATCAACTTTAAGCATAATTAACATGACATATACAATTAAAGGGTATTCATTCAATATAACACATATATACATGAGTTTAATAAGTTGTTGTATATACAATGAAAAAGAGATAGGTTTTTGTTCTAATGGTCTTGCATATTGTGTGACAGTCTTAACTGAGTTTGAAGAAGCTTTGCAAAATACAAGCTTTATGTTTTTCCAACCAAATTCTATCTCTAAAGCCCTGGGCTTATAGCTTCTCAAAAACTGTCCTACCGAAATTACAAAAAAAATGTTCATAATATCTAACTAAAATTGGAACCATGGAACCTCGTCTTCCAACTTGACTTAAGGAGGAGCAAATGATGAAGCTTCAACCTCATCCTTCTCTTTCAATTTCCTCTTTAGTTCTACAACTTCTTTCTCTAAAATGTACACTCTAGCCTTCATATATTCAACTATGTCCTCTTGCCGGTCTACTCTATCTGTTAACAAGTCCAATTGCGGTTGGAAATTTCTTCTCTCCTCCAACCATTGTTGCTCATATTCCTCTTGACATTCTTCCCTGTGACACTATCTGTTTCTCCCATATTACTCTGTCCATTTGACCCTGTGGATAATCTTGACCCTCTGGATAATCCTTCAAATAATTCTATTGAGCTTTCGAACTCCATAGTCGACACGACAATAGTTATCAATGACTTGATTTATAATTAAACCCCATTTTCTTGGCAAAATAGACAAACCCAGACCATTATCTACACCATAATTACCATTTATGACAATCCAAATCAATTTACCTATATCAAACGTGCTCATGTACCATCCAAAAGTAATTAAACCCACCTTGTCTTCGTGCCATAATGTCAGCCCCCAACTTTTGCTAATTTTTTTCCTATCTTTGTCTACATTAATGCTACCATTTCTAGACCTATGATACCTATGTTTTCACTTCAGAACCCATCTCCAGGAAATCTCATGTAATCCATGCTCTAAAAGTCATTATTTAATTGTTTGTAGAATTACGTATTGGAATTTTGACTAGTATATTGATGAAAAACAAATTTCAGGTCGTTTGGTACCCATTTGCTTCTTGTTCGGCACTAGGTTCCTTGGTGGCAACATTTCCAGGTTATTTCGAACAGGTCAAAGATATGTATTTTGAAGCTTTGGGTTCCCTCATGGATCGACACCTATTAACCTTTTCCCAATTGGATAGGCCCTCCCACATCACTATCAAATAGCCCGAGATTCCATCACCCATTCAAGAACTTGATTTGACACTGGTATTTCCTGTCATATCTCCAGGAAGTCAACTTCGGGCTTCACTCCTGAACAAACAGTGAGGATTCTCGCAAAACAGTTGAAAACCCACTTCCTGAATGGCCCGATTTAGCTATATCACGGGCAAGCTCCTCAAATTCTCAACGAATTGGGAGAAATTCACATTTGGAATTTCTCAGAATTGTAGATATGTCCGTTTTTGGAAATTTGGAAATTTGGTTTGAACAACTGGGGATTCAATTCTATTGGGGGTAGAGAAATCATTAGTGAAAAGGATGGACTGTTGTTGTGTAAAGGGATGAGTTTAAGGAACATGAATGAGATTGCCAATAAAATATTTGGATTCTGGTTCTATATCTTCATCTGGTGTTTTTATGCTATGCCCATTTGGGATTGGAAGGGCCCTCCATTCTTGAGTTGGTACTTTCACTTTGCAATGTCAGTATGTTAAATTCAATATGCTTTTAGAGTTTAATGGTTGGAATTTTAGAGATTAGATTTCATTGGTTCAATTTTTTATTTGAAGATGCATTTAAATTCTAACCTGATGTTTGGAATATCAATGGAGGAGTAAATACCATAATTGGTTTGGTTTTAATGTTTTGAAAGAAGGATTGTTTTAAATTAGGCAGATTTGTATTCCTAGTTTATGTTGGAGGAGTCATTAGAACAACTATTGATGTTTATTTGGTTAAAAAGTATTTCATGGGTTGGAATCAGTACCAGTAAATACTAGCTTTCAAACAATTTTGAAGTAGATTGCAGAAGTTGATTAGTTATGTTTTTAGAGCTCATGTTCTTGTTTTAAAAGAAGAGGAAATTAGATTGGCAATCTGGGTGTATGCCATAGATTAGTTCCAACTTTTATTTGGTTTCTTCAGAGAAATTGTAAGTAATTAAATTAATACCAGCTAATACTTGTTTTACAAGAGAATGGATTGTAGCTTGTAACAGTAAGTATTCATGAATGGAGGATTTAGTTAATACAGTTATACTGCTAAACAAGTCTATGTTCAGTCAATCAGTACATTGGATCTTATCCCGTGGAGAACGTTGGATCATTGTGTTTGGTTTATGAATAAGAACAAATTAAAAAGGATTAGTACAAATTGAGAAGTATTCATGAATGGAGGATTTAGTTAATACAGTTATACTGCTAAACAAGTTTATGTTCAGTCAACCAGTACATTGGATCTTATTCCCTGGAGAACGTTGGATCATTGTGTTTGGTTTATGAATAAGAACAAATTAAAAAGGATTAGTACAAATTGAGAAATGATGAAATTATGATCAGCGTCAGTTCAGCAGATGACTATGATGAAGTTTACAACACTTGAACTTCAAATTGCATACATATTCAAAACATAGAGTTGCAAAGGCTCTGAAGTCAGTATACTTATTGCCATTGTATGAGGTCAATTTCAAGAAGCATGGTACCTGAACTATTATAAACAGGTTGCCTTTAGATTGTCAAAGCTTGTTTTATTTTCAGTTAGAGTTGGGTTGATTAATGAAGCTTTGAATATCTTTTAATTGGTGTGATAGGATAAGGTTGGTTTTTATTCCAATCCGACACAGATAGTTTTGGAACCTCATAAGATTACCTCCCTAGGTTGGCAATTTAATGTCAACTATTAATAGTGCATATAAAATGACGTTGCTGAGGATTTGCTAAAAAGGATTGGAGAACAGATCTTAAGTTGTTTTTGCTAGAGGTTGACGAAGGAGGAACGATAAGATGAGAGGTAAGAACATGCACATATGCTTTAGCGCATGCCTCCAAAGCCTTGTCCCGATGGTTTGTTTGGCAGAACACGAAGTAGTTGGTTCAGAAACGAAGTAGTTGGTTCAGAATTTATAGTTTGAATGCAAGTTTCATTTATGAAGAACTGCAATTTATCTTGTCTAAAGACATGTGTACAAGTTTAGTTTTGCAGTCGTGTGTTAAATTTACTGAGTGTTTGGATTCAGTTTGAAAGGATTTATTTTTCAACTAGTGTGAATTCAGTTTCTAGGGTGTGTGATTTGAAAGAATTAATTTTCAAGTGGTGAGATTTGAATTTATTTATTTATTTTCAAGTTAGAAGAACCTCCCTACATTAAAAATTAAAAGTACTAGCAACAAGTATTTAAATGGATTCAAGACTTGTTGAGAGAAAGCGGGTAATGTTCCAACAATTTTTTCACATTGTAAGGGAACTTGAAGATATATCTACAACTTAGGAAGTGGAAGAAAAATCAAGAGATCCAGTAGACTCCCTTGAGCATCCACGCCAATCTCTAAAGAACATTAGAAAGTTGGAAACTTCATCAGATGAAGAGTTTATTTTGGAGCTAAGATTACTCAAAAATATGCAGATGACATTTTTGAAGACCCCTAGTGCATGGAAGTTAGTGCATGGAAGTTGATGGACATAAAAATCAGGGAATAAAAGATTACATTGAAGACTGGTTTCATTCCAACATAAGGCCAACATACAACTCTCTTTTCCAATTTTTCTTGGTACCATATCCGGGAAATTTGTTGGTTCGTCATATCCATGAGCTGTTCAGGTACATTTTCCTTATTTGGATATGAGCTTGTTTTCCATTCTGTTACGAAGGTGGTTACACTGGAAGGCTTCCTACACTTGAAGAGATTTTCTTTCTCTTTAAGTAGTTAGGCAGGTTAGTATATAAATAAATATAAATAAAAGCTGGAAGTGATTAGCACCAACATCTTACATCAATTCTTATTTTTCAAAAATAAAAATAAAGAGTGTCGGTCATAAGTATAACAAAGAAGCTTGTTGGAGATTTCTATCCCATGCAGTCCAGAACAAATGATGAAATTAGAGGTACTCCACCAAGAAATCTAGCTTCTGAGCACGGGGATTCCATCCAAATGCAAAATTTGATATCTTTCCATGTTCATGGGGATTAATTTTATTAACCTTGACACTCTTGTTAATCAATCATGTCTCTCAGCAACATAAAAGCACAGTTGGGTATCTCTTGAGATTGTTTTGAGGTTGATATAAGACCGTGCACATCTTGAAGCATCAATGATATGGAACCAAGGCGGGTTGCAGATAAGGTTCATTGCGGCATATGAATCTTCAAGTTATATCCCAACATTGCTTTGAAGTCAAGCGAAGTGTGAGGATGGTAGACTTTTTTCAGCTCCAAAACCATGACATGATGGGAATCATTTTTCTCAAGCATATCCAGTATAAGGGAGCCAACAAGAGCAAGTATTTATGAAGCTGCAGTACAACCAACACATATGTAAGTACTCGTAAATTTTGGCTTAACTTTCTTGGGAGATATGTTGTTAAAAAATATTTTAGTTTTGCAAAAATCAATAATGACTATCTTTCATCCTAAATCCTTCCACCTATAGTTTATGCATCCATTCATTATAACTATATCCGTAGCGCTTCACTTCAAAATAGTTATATTATTCATGTTATCTGTAGTCATCATTACATCCACATCATCTCATGTCTTGGTTCAAACAAATGCCACAATGTCTTCCTATTCATTATGTTCCTCGATTTAATTTTAAACTTACAACAGAACAATTGAAAGAACAAGCTCAAAAATTAAAAAAAGGATATGCATACATTAGAAGCTTCTGTTAAAGTTGAAGATGATGTTTCACGAGCTAACATGGAACAACTACAACAATGTTGTGACAAGATTTTTACAAAAAGTAGAGCATCACAGTTTATGGCTACCCATTGGTATAAGCATGCACAAAAGCTTAATCCAAATAATAAAGAGTTAAAAAAAAACAGTTTAAGAAGGCGCCCCTAGGGCTGAATATCTACATCGCAACTACTTAAAATCAAAGAATAGAATGCCCTACAATCTTGAAATTTTGTAGAAGATTTGATTGCATGAGGACATGGTTTTGGGTTGGGGGATGTCAGGCCTTGATTTTTGTCAACTTTTTTCCTATCTTTGTCTACATTGATACTGTATAAAAGCCTTCATGAAGCTTTCTAGACCTATGATCCCTATGTTTTCACTTCAGAACCCATCTCTAGGCAATGTCAGGTAATCCATGCTCTAAAAGTCATTATTTCATTGTTTATAGAATTAAGCATTGGAAGTTTGACTAAGATATTGATGAAAAACAAAGTTCAGGTGGTTTGGTACCGATTTGCTTCTTGTTCGGCACCAGGTACACTGGTAGTAGCATTTACAAGTTTTTTCGAGCATGCCAAAGTTATGGATTTTGAAGATTTGTATTCCCTCATGGATCAACATCTATCAACCTTTCCCCAATCAGATAGGCACTCTCACATCAATATAAAATAGCCCAAGGTTCCAATACCCATTCTGGCACTTGATCTAGCACTGATATTTCCTGTCATCTCTCCAGACAGTTAAGTTCGGGCTTCACTCCTGAACAAACCGTGAGGAGTCTTGCAAAACCGTTGAAAACCCACTTCTTGAATGGCATGATTTATCTACTTTGCAGGAAGGTTCCTCAATTTCTGAACGGACTGGGAGAAATTCACATTTGATCAAAACGAAATTTCTTAGAATTGTAGATATGGCCGGTTTTCCAGAATTAGAAATTTGTTTTGAACAGCTGGGGTTTTAATTCTATCTTCCACTACTGGATTTATATCTCTGTAATCAGGTCTATTTGGGGGATATACAGATCATTAATGAATAGGATGGACTGTTGTTGTGCAAAGGGATGAGTTTATGAAACTCGAATGAGACTGCTAATAAAGTATTTAGATTTTGGTTCTATATATTTCATCTGGTATTTTTATGCTATGCCCATTTGGGATTAGAAGCACCCTTTATTCTTGAGTTGGTACTTTTACTTTGCAGTGTCAGTATGTTAAATTCAATTTGCTTTTATAGTTTAATGGTTGAAATTTCATAGATTAGATTTCATTTGTTCATTTTTTTATTTGAAGATGCATTTCATTTCTAACCTGATGTTTGGAAGATCAATGGAGGAGTAAATACCAAATTTTTTTGGTTTTAATGTTTTGAAAGAAGTATTGTTTTAGATTAACCATATTTGTATTCCTAGTCTATGCTGCAACAATCATTAGAACAACTATCGATGTTTATTTGGTCAAAAATGATTTCATCGATTGGAACCAGTACCAATAAATACTACCAATAAATACTAGCTTTCAAACAGTTTTGAAGTAGATTGCAGAAGTTGATTAGTTATGTTTTCAGAGCTCATGTTCTTGTTTTAAAAGAAGAGGAAATTAGATTGTCAATATGGGTGTATGCTATAGATCAGTTCCAGCTTTTCTTTGGTTTCTTGAGAGAAATTGTAAAGAATCAAAGTATTCATGAATGGAGGATTTAGTTAATAAAATGATACCGCTAAACAAGTCTCAGTTTAGTTAATTAGTAGATTGGATCTTAGCCCCTGCAGAATGTTGGATCATTGTGCTTGGTTTATGAATAAGAACAAATTAAAAATTATTAGTACAAACTGAGAAGTGCTGAAATTATGATCAACGTCAGTTCAACAGAGGACTATGATGAAATTTACAACACTTAAACTTCAAATTGCATACATATTCAAAACATAGATCTGCAAAAACTCTAAATTCAGTATACTTTTTGCCATTGCATGAGGTAAATTTCAAGAAGCTTGGTACATGAACCATTATAAACAGGTTGCCTTTAGATTGTCAAAGCTTGTTTTATTTTTCAGTTGGAATTGGCTTGATTTATGAAGCTTTGAAGATCTTTCAATCGGTGTGATAAAATAAGCTTGGTTTTTTGCACAGATAGTGTCGGCACCTCACAAGCTTAGCTCTCCAGGTTGACAATTTAATGTCAGCTATTAATAGTGCATATATTTTTGCAGACACATAATATATAAACCCAAACCATTATCTACACCATGATTACCATTTATGGCAATCCAAATCTATTTAGCTTTGTCGAATGTGCTCCTGTACCATCCAACAATTCGCCTGAGTCAGCGACATAAAGCATAACCAGTATGCACGTGAGAGAGGATTATGATAATGGTTGAGAAAATCCTTCCATCGTTCCCAATTTCTTCCATAATTTTTCAATACATGTGAGAAATCTTGGACGTACAAATGTAGGTACTCGGCTCTGTACTCAATTTAATGTGAAGTGAAACCACCACCTTTAGCTTATCAACCCTGGTGTCCCCCCGGGTTTCTCTTCAAATCCTTATGTTGACAGCTGGTGGGACAGAACAAATCCAATGTTTGAACTTATTCATACTGGTTTTGGGAAGGAATTTAGCACCCAGATTATGAATTTGATTAAGCACAATAGACAATGAATTTGAAGGTTCAAGTGGAAATTATATATTTAAGCTATGGAAGACTATTGAGGATGTACTTGGTTTTGTTCTTAATGGGACTTTTATTCAGATAAAATTGTTTAGAAAAGAGGATGCATTTTGTTCATGATGTGGCAACATGAAACTAAGGCATGTTGTTGAAATATTTCCCAAGCTTGAAGGAAAAAATTATTCTTAGTTTGGGCACAACAAAGGTTGCTACCCTTAGAAACTTGAATGCATATGTTACACTTTGTATAAGTATCAACTTTACACATAAATAGTAGAAAAAATGGAGTAGCTAAGATGTGGTGGAAGTTGTTGACAAAGGACCAACTTTAAGATTGGTTTGGGGTGTATGTTCATCCATCCACCTACCACGAAATTGCATCTTTGCATGATAAGTACTTACATGAGGTGCATGTACATTCATCCATAAAGTTCAAGGATAAGTACTTGTTTGAGCACTTTCATGAGATTGTGTGGGTTGAATTCCTAGTAAATTTATATGGCTGGTTATAAAGGATCACAAAGTAGATTCATCATTGGTTGCCATGCTTAGGAGTTGAATGGACTACTGAGAATTTCTTAAATATCCAGGCATATCACCATGATATTGACACACATTCTCAAGTTCTAGTTTAAAGGTCAAAATTCCACTAATCTTTGACAAGAGCCATACAATTTTTTGAAGAAAATATCACATGGAAGATATCACATCTAGGTACTATGGATAATGCAGTAATATTCCTTGTAATAAGAGATTAAAAAATTTCAAGCAGAGTTTAATAGGTGTTGTGCATAATGCACTATAATTTACAGGGCCACTATGATTGCTCCCGGAGGGGTCTATGTGACAATGAAACCAAGGAAGCATAAGTTTACAAAGAAAAAAATGAGAAATTGTGTTGCATGTTGAGTGTCAACACCAAACTTGTGAAAATTCTCCTAGGAAATTAAAATCGTAATAAATGGACAACTACTTTGGAGAAATGGGAAGCATATTGTGCAAATAAATGCCACAAATGTATGAAGGTAACCCCTTTCTACACTAAGGCAAATGCCTTAGTATAAGCGTCAACCTCAAATCTCTTAGTTATGTTCATGGGATATTTTAGACTTCACAAATGTTTCAACTAGCACAAAAATGGAGCAAGTCATATATGTTTGCTAGCAAGTAACATCAATACCCTACCCCTAGAAAATATCCTCCAAAATACCATTCCTAGTTTATAGTCAACTGATTTACTTAGGTCCGGAAAAGATCACTTCAAAGGTTTCCATATTAGTCCTATAGAGGGCTTTGCATACATAGGGTTTTCTCCTAATTAAGGGATTCAATACTACTGCACAAAATCAGTCCAATTACACCCCTATCATCAATCATAAAACCATGCCAAACATCCCACAAACCTACTGGAAAGAAAAACATAGATTTGGTGATTGAAATGATCGTGTGCTACTGTCTTTTATTGTTCCTGAATACAATTGTTTTGTGCCATAAACTCTTCATATAACCTTTGTCTCATCCACCGTAAGCTATGTCAACTACTTGGTGTTGGGCCTGGGGAAAGCGTGCAGGAAATAAGCGCAAGAGTCAGTACACAACGCAAGCGCAAGCAAGGAAACCTGTGCGAACAAAGGAAACAACGCGAATGAGGGAAGCTACGCAGAAGAAGAGTAGGCGCAAAAGATGTCATCTATGTAGAAGTGGGAAAGTTCATGGAAGGAAGATGCTGCAGGGTACAAAGGTAGCACAAGTGCAAAATAACGGTCGAAAGCGATAGGGCGATCGTGGGTGCTGAAGTCGGCGGATGCCACACGAGGGAAAGCACGCTGTAAGTCAGGCCGTTAGTGCGTCGTGTCAAGTCATGGTCACCATAGCTGTAGCCTGAGGGGCGGATGATGGTGACAGTTAACAGGCTGCCTGTATGCAGTCAGCCCTGCGTGGTCATGTAAAATAATATAAATATGAGGGATTCAATAGAGAAAGGGTTGGTCTTGACCAAGGTTTTGTTGATCGTAATTACGTTTAGGTTGGTTTTTCCATAGTTGCTTGTAAAAGGGGATAGATCAGAGTGAAGCTAAGAGATTGGGGTAGTAGAATAGTCGGAAGTCTGTAGGATACATATGGAGTTAGTGCTGTAGAAGAGAAGCTCTGGTAGAGAGGTGCAGATGATAGAGAGATCGATCCAGGCTGTGTGCAGATCTGTAGGTAGTAGTAGTAGATTAGGAGAAATAAGACAAAGAGCATGAGAACCATAAGCCTGAGTCTTAAAGACATATCATAAGATCAGTCTGCATCCTGTAGACTACAAGGTGCTATATCCTTTTGTCATGCGAGATGAAGAGCACCTTGAGGGTTTTTCCTAGATGGGTTTCCACGTTATCTCTTGTGTTCAAATGGATGATTAATGCTCTGAATCTTTATGTTTTGGTTGTTTATGCTTATGATGCCAGTTCGGTTATGATTGAATGAATGCCGCACTGTCAATAAGAGCTCAAATGCATGAATAGGTTAATATGCATTGTTTCTGGGTAGTTTAGGTTCATGGTGCGAGCACTGTTGCGTGCTTGTATGCTACACCTGTCTATTAGCTTACTTTTACATTCTATCATGTTTAAAGTAATAAGGTCGAATCTGTGTCGTGCCGTCAGTAGTTAGTAGAGTATATGCGCAGTGTGTGCTACAGTTCGGAAAAAATGACTCCATCCTCGTAACTTGGTCGAGCTCCTTGGCTACGCGCCAAGGGAACATAATCCCTCGGCAATCGTAGAAACATGGTTCCGGCGGTTACCCATCGAAGAGATGTCTTGGGTGAGACTGCGTTTGCTTTGCAGGTGTTGCCGATAGGTCTTTCTCTATCGGGCCAGTATATCGGGTGTTTGTTGGGTTGACGGGTTGCGCAAAACCTAGGTCACGTGAGTTAGGAAAAGTGGCCAACAAATGGTTCTGTTGTCGGGACCTTATTGATCAAATCGAGGGAAATGTTATGGTACCCGACTAAGAGTGAAGTTGAGGAGTGGCTGGAGTTAGAGACATTGACATTCACGCAGAAGGAATGCGAGGGTTCACAACTAAGCCCTCGGAACTGGTTGCAGCGATATCTGTATTCGGCCCAGCAGGATGACTTCCAGAGAAGAGGAATGACTGCTGGACCGACCAGTTGACACAAGAAGCACCACAAGTAAGTAACCCTATTTCCAGAGCTGTTGATTTTTGGATTGATAGCATATTAGAAGGGTGTGTTACGGAGTTTGCTGTTGAAGCGATAGCCTCGTATAGCAAGGCAGAGAGACAATTTTTCCAAGGACCTCAGGGAAGGGTGTTTGTTGGGTTGACGGGCTGCGCAGAACCTGGGTCGCGTGAGTTAGGAAAAGTGGCCAACAAATGGTTCCTTTGTCGGGACCTTATTGATCAAATTGAGGGAAATGTTATGGTACTCGACTAAGAGTGAAGTTGAGGAGTGGCTGGAGTTAGAGACATTGACATTCACACAGAAGGAAAGCGAGGGTTCACAACTGAGCCCTTGAAATTGGTTGCAACGATATATGTATTCGGCCCAGCAGGATGACTTCCAGAGAAGAGGAGTGACTGCTGGAACGACCAGTTGACACAAGAAGCACCACAAGTAAGTAACCCTATTTCCAGAGTTGTTGATTTTTGGATTGATAGCATATTAGAAGGGTGTGTTACGGAGTTTGCTGTTGAAGCGATAGCCTCGTATAGCAAGGAAGAGAGACAATTTTTCCAAGGACCTCAGGGAAGGTACCTTATGTCTATAAACATATGGATTAAAATGCTCCTTTGTGAAAAGGGTATTTTACAACTCAGCAATTGAGTCGCGTAGTCCGTGAAGGGGATATGTTGTGCAAGACTTAGGAGTAATATGGAAGGTAGTAAGAAGAAATGTTCCGAGGAAGCTTAGAAGACAAGTTGGACAATGGATTCTTAAGAAGCAGAAGGAGGTTCCGTTCAGGGAAGAGGAGGAAGGTAGCAAGAGGCAGGAGGGCTTACAGCTTTCCCTGGGAGGGTGAATATGGATGTGGGTCACACCTAGACAAAGGATCTTGCGATGAAGAGGAGGAGTATAGTCTAATTTCTGAGAGAGCAGAATCGGACGAGTCTGCAGAATCACCGAGAATAGGACGTGACTACGGCATTCCAAGAAGATCCCCGGAAGTGAGACCTAGAATTTTCTCACCTGAACCACTTGCGAACCCTAGTAGTCCTAGTGTTGGAACTGGTGCGCAAGGAAGCCCATCAACGATCCCGGTAAATCCAACAAACTAGAGGAATTCAGTGAACAACCCCGGTGCTACTCTAATGGCGGGAATAGACGTTAGATTACCCATGTTCAATGGGAATGGAACGGAAGACCCAGAGCAGCATTGGGTCCTCTACGAAGCTGTTTGGATGGTGTGTTTAGTCCATAATGCAGATATAAAAAAGGCATAGATGATCACGACCTTGAGGGGTTTCTCGTTAGATTAGTTCATGAAGTTTTGTGTTGTACCAATCGAAACACCGCAAAAGAATCTTGAGGAGATTCGACGGGCAATGATCTCGGAATTTAGAAAGCCACAATCTGAGTCCCAATGCATAACTGAGATCAAGGAGATTAAGCAAGCTCCGATAGAGATAGTATGGGACTTTGATCAGCGGTTCAAGATGTTGATGGCCAAATTAAGTTTCCAGATGTCAAACGTGCAACATAAGGAGTGGTTTATTGCTATGCTGTTACCACACATTAGAGGGCCACTCATGCAACAAAAGATTGCAATGCAAACAAAGGCACTGGAATTGGTGATGAAGCTAGAGGCTTCACCTATTGGAGATGGTGATGTTGGAATGATACAGATTTAGTCGCAATTTGCTAATCTGACTATTCATCTCCAAGACATAAAAAGAGGAAAAGAGGTGCAGGAAGACCTCTGGTATACGCGATGCCGGACCAATGGATATACCAAAGATGATTGCCCAACCTACATGAACTATATCTCGTCCGACGCGCCAAACCCATTGAGTACCCAGGGGCTACCTTGGTGCAACATCTGTTAGACAAGAGGACATCGTGACGTAGACTGTATGTTCCTGCAGAGGATGGTATGTACCCCAGCTATTCTATATTGTAAATTTGTAGGCCATGATGAAAAAGATTGTAGGGTCTACCAACTCATGAGAGAGAAAATGGTAGATGCATATCTGATGAAGACAAAGGAGAAAGTTAAAATTGAACAGTCTGTGCCTCAATTCCAAGGTACACCTCAGTTCCAGGGTGTGCCTCGATTCCAGGTTGCGCCTCAGTTCCAGGCCGCACCTCAGTTCCAGACTGTGCCTCAGTTTTAGCGTGCACAATAGTTTTAGATGGCACCGCAATTTATAAATATGGGCCCATATAACCCGTATCAACAATAGTACGTGCAACCGTAATACCTTCCGCAACCACCTCAGGTTCAGTTGAGGGGGGGTGGAAATTACAGGGGCCGAGGAGGAGGAGGATTTGGTTGGGGAAGAGGGCTAGTGGTGTGCTATAATTGTGGAGTACAGGGCCACTATGCTAGAGACTGCCCTGAACATGCGAAGACTGGTTCATATTGCAAACAAGAGCACATTGTGGAGTAATGTCCGCAACTTATCGCTTGATGGCAAGCCCTGACGGTGGGAGTAGCTAACCCGGTACCAAATCCTGTTCCGAATGCTCCCAACCCGAATGCTAATGCTAATATACAGATGATAGTTTTCGAACCACGAGAACCAAATGCAGCAGTGGTAACAAGGGGAGGTGTTGTGACAGGTGCAGACCAAGATACACAGACAGAACCTGCGACACAAGCTCAACCGCAGGTGCGACCTGTCGCGCAGAAGAAAGTACCCCTTAATGTTCAAGAACATAAGAGAATATTCATGGATGTACGTTCAGAGTTCGTAGGAACAGAACAACCATCCACCTTAGGCCAAGTAAAGGATATGCCTGAGAGATTCCAAAATATATTCAATCAATAGACCGCGAACAAGAGTGTAGATAAGGTTAGTAAGCTTAAACCATTCCTATCAAGTTGTTTGGTACTAATCTAGGACAAGGATGCACTTGTAGAGTTGGGAACACTTATCGAAATGCTTATGGAGGAAGACCCGCCAGTAAAGAAGGTTAACAGTGTCAAGACGAAGTTCAAAACGGGATGAGAACTCAGGATGTCCACACAAATCAGTGATTATGACATGAACTATGTCATCCTCGACCTGGGATCCAATGTTAACATTCTAACGCGCCAGACGTGGGGAATAATGGGCAAGCCACCCCTAGAATGGTTCCCAATTCAATTAAGGCTTGATAATCAGGCAAAGGCCCTACCTGTTGGTAGACTGAGTCAGGTCTAAGTAGATATTGAAGGATTGCACACTTTTGCAGACTTTGAGGTCATTAATATAGTAAATGATAATAACCCATATCCCGCGCTGCTGGGAATTGATTGGGCAATGGAAAACCAAACTATCTTAAACTTCAAAAGAAGGACCCTATCATTTGAGGATGATGAGATGAGGGTGGTTGCGCCCCTTGACCCACTAGAAGGACAGAGATACATTGAACCGGTGTTCAACGAAGGGCAAGGTGATCACCTCGACAACATCTATAATGTCATTGCCCTTAAGGAGGATTACATCAATCCTACTGCAAATGGTAACCTGAACTAGAGATGCTTGAGTTCATGTACATCAGACTCAGGGGAGGCACTTGAGAACTGGCAGAACCGATTACATGAAGTGTCCACAAGAACATGTTCTAGGATAACTAAGTTTTTCCGGCGAGTGGGAACTCAGTCATGACCGCTGCCCACATATGAAGGACTGCCTAACTTGGAAACATTCTTGACTGAGTTAGAGGAATTGGTAATAGAGCCACAACAAATATCTGAACTGGAATTTGCGCTAAAAGCCACACCCGCGCAATGGCAGGGTACGCACAAAATTTCGATAACTGAATGGCTGTGGTGCAGACGACTATTGGAAGTAAGGTTCGGAGATGGGGTCACAACTGTGACGCAACGGTATACATGGTTATCAAACCCTGTTGAACACTTAGAGCAGTGTTCCACAGTGTTCTCGAACTACCCATGCCAGGAGTGGGTTCACCATTTCATCCATACCCTCGAAATGACACCCAGAGGCTGGTATGCATCTATGGAGCTGCGCCATGAAACATGAGAATGGGAAAAGGTTGCACATAATTTCACATACACATTCCGGTTCGCAGACGAGCAACCAACAATTGATATTGCACTGAAGACTATTAAAGAGAATATATTCGTTGAGATCCCGTTGGAGGTTGCACATTCTCAACCTTGCATTGCGCATTCCAACCCGTGCTGTGTGACAGTTCAACACTGGATGACCTGCTATAACCTCTTTGGAGGCCCAGAGGATGATCCGACCAACATTAATATCCTAGAGTCGGAAGGATAGCATGTAGTAGAAGGAATTGTCAATTCCAGTGAGCAGTTCATCAAGCCACTAAAGATTAAGAAAGTTAACATTGGGTCGGAGGACAATCCAAAATCTGCTAACATTGGAGATTATTGGGATGAAGAAACAGTAGCCAAAATCACTGATCTATTACATGAGTTCCAAGACCTATTCCTGACGAACTTCAGGGAAATGAAGTGGATAGTAGGAGATTTGGGTGAAATGAAAATTCCGCTCAAACCCGATGCAAGACTAGTAAAACAGCGCCTGTACAGACTAAATCCACGCTATAAAGAAAAAGTGAAAGCAGAACTGGATCGCATGCTGGAAGCAGGAATCATTGAACCCGTCGAAGAGTCAGAGTGGATAAGCCCTATGGTGATCCAGGACAAAAAGGCAACAGGCAAGGTTAGGATATGTGTTGACCTTAGGAAGCTAAACGATGCCTGCTTGCATGATCCATTACCAACACCATTCATTGATGAAGTCTTGGAAAGCGTCTGCAGAAAAGAAATGTACTTATTCACAGACGGATTCTCAGGCTACCATCAAGTCAAAATTGCGCAAGAGGACCGCCACAAAACAACCTTTGTAATAGAATGGGGATGCTACCAATAGTAGCTTTTGCTTTTAAAGGTTTCATTCATAAGTTTCTTGAAGTATATTTTGATGACTGGACAGTCTTTGGTCTGGTAAGAGACCATATTGAGAATCTGCACATGATGCTGGAAAGGTGTCGCCAGTATCAAATTGCGCTAAATTTGAGAAAATGTATATTTTTTGCACCATTTGGTGTGCTACTGGGCCATGTGGTATGCCGCGACAAGATCCTGGTCGATCTCGCAATGATGGCAATTATTCTGGACTTTCCTCTGCCTACATCGGTCACACAACTCAAATCGACACTGGGACATACTGGATATTATCAAAAATTTATCAGAGGATATGCAGAGATAACCACCCCAATGGAGAAATTGCTGAAGAAGGATGCCAAATTTTAGTGGAACGAAGACTGTCAGGAGAGTCTGGATAAGCTAAAGAACAAAATGGATACCGCACCAAAATTAATAATCCCAGATTGGAAAAAGGAATTCCATGTACATGTTGATGCATCATCAATTGTGCTGGGTATAGTATTAACCCAACCAGGAGAGGGTGCAATTGACCACCCAATTGCATTCGTAAGTAGGAAACTATCAATAACAGAGAAAAACTACATCACAAATGAAAGAGAAGGGCTTGCAATGGTCTATGCGCTACAAGAGTTCAGACACTATCTATTGGGTGGACACTTCAAAATGTTCATTGATCATTCTGCGCTGAAGTACCTGGTCAATAAGCTAGTGTTGGGGGGAAGATTTGCCGGTGGCTCCTCCTATTTCAAGAATTTGATTTTGAAGTCATTGTGAAGCCAGGATGACTGAATGTTGGGCCTGACCACTTGTCATGCATTGAAAGTGGGGAGGAACCCACCAGCCTAGAGGATAATATACCAGATGCGCAACTGTTTTCTATCGTCGATAAATAATTTGATGCTATTATACACTTATTGAATACAGGCTATGTGCCTGAAGGTTACTTGACATGAAAAAAGAAACAACTAGTTGTCAATGCCTTAGATTACACGCTAATCGTGGGACAACTGTATAAGTTGAGACCATATGAAATACTGCACAGATGTGTCTTTGATCATGAAAGACAATGGGTAATGGCTGAAGCGCATGTGGGTGTTTCAGGAGGACACTATGTTGGGAAAGCAACGGTGCGAAAGATTTTGCAAGATGGACTCTTGTGGCCAACCGTACATATGGATACAAGAAAATACTATCGCGATTGTGATAAATGTCAAAGAACAGGGAAACCATCATGACGTGATGAAATGCCACTCATGCCACAAATTACACTGCAGGCCTTTGATAAATGGGCAGTGGATTTTGTCGACCTTATTAGTCTGCCAGGGAAACGGACTGGTGCACACTATATTATAACTGCTACAAATTACTTGACAAGATGGGCAAAGGCAGCACCTGTGAAATATTGCACTGCCGCAACAACGACAAAGTTTCTTTTTGAAAATGTCGTCACAAGGTTTGGTTGCCTGAAGAGCCTTATCAGCGACCAAGGTACGCATTTTGTAAATAAGCTAATTTTTGAACTTATTGCAGAATTCCAAATCCAGCACAAGAAGACAACACCCTACCATCCTCAAGAAAATGGAGTTGTGGAGGCCTTCAACAAGATACTAGAGAATGCTTTGACTAATGTCTGTAGTTTGCGCAGAGATGACTGGGACCAGAAAGTCTCAGCAGTATTATGGGCTTACAGAACAACATGCAAACGACTGACTGGATACACTTCTTTCCATTTAGTCTATGGACAAGAAGCAATTGTGCCTATGGAGTACATTGTTCCAAGCCTATGAATAGCTGCAATAATAGAGATGACAGATACCGACGCTGTAGAGGAAAGACTTGCGCAGCTGATTCAATTGGAGGGAGAACGCTTCATTGTGGGCTTCCATCAAAACATAGAAAAACAGTGGCAGAAAACATGTCATGACCGCCACATCATAACAAAGGAGTTCAAGGTCGACAGACTTGTTCTTATGTTTGAAAACAAGATTCTGAAGCACTCAGGTAAGCTCAAAACACACTGGCTAGGCCCGTAAGTGGTTGCACACATTACTAAAGTAGGCGCGGTAAAACTACATAAGCTATATGGAACATTGGTTGCAGGTATGATCAATGGCAACCGATTAAAACCATACCACGATGACTGCGACACAGTCTAGTAAGGCCGGGGTGCACAAAAAAAAAGACTAGGGACCGCAAAGTTGCGCTGAAAAATGGTGCCCTATAAAACCAGCAATGAACCAACTAAGAGACAGCTGGCGGGGAGTGGCAGACAGCTAGCAGACACTAACGGACTGTTAAATGCACAAGAATTCCAAAAAGATTCGGTGCTAGTGACATATCAGTAACATTAATTTAGAAAGTACGAGGAGAATGGCGGCGGGATTTTTGGTCCCATCCACCGTATTACCCTTAACTACCCTGACAAGTAAATGATGGAACCTAAGTATGCGATTAAATCCAGCAAAGGACGATCCCATGTGCTTTATCAGATGGTCCATCATTGTGGCCAGTCACAACTGGGGGGATCTGAGCGCCTATAACAAGTAGTTACTTTTGTCTGTATAATCGTTATATTACCTTATAGAGCCAAGAAACCAGAGAGTCGAGCCCGCTAAGTAAACCAAAAACCCTTCCCTAGAGATGAATCCCATGATTATTGAGCTCTCTAGTGACAACGAATATTCAACTGTTTCACCAGTGTTTCCCTGCCCGATAGTAGAGGTACCTTACGTCCTTGAACCCAGTCGGCCCAAGAAAAAGATGAAGAAGACGCAGGCTAAGCCGAAGGCACTGTAGAAACCTCCACAGAGGCCACCACGTCCGCCACTGGCAGGAGACTAGATGACACATGTACTTGCAACCTGACCACCAGTATATTCGGCCGGAGCCCAAATTTTTATAGCGAGAGCCCCATCGAGTGCAGACCTCCCCACTTCCTTTGGCCCCGTAGCGAAGATACCAAAGGCCCGTAGAGACAACCCGGTTCCGCCACCACCGTCACCTCTAGAAGTAGAGTGGATTGATGAAAAAACAAACTTTCTTCCTCCGTAGGTGTCACAAGGAAGCTAGGTGCCATTAGAGTGCCAATGGACATACTGAAACTATTAGAAGAGCCCATTATTCCATAGGGCGTCATGCAGCCTCAGGATCCCATCGCTCCCAAGCTCCAGGAATTGAAGTTTGAGGAATAAGACACCAAGAAACAAGACTTGTCCAAAGATCAATTCATTATCGTGGAGCCCGGTGAACCGCTGAATGTAGACGTTGTTTCTGCAATGAAGTATGCGCGCAGGTTGGAGCAGTCATGTATCTTAAACCTACTCCTTATGCCCCATTTCGACTGCTCTAGCCCAGTCGGAATGTATGTCAAGAAGCTGCTGGTATGCTTCCATGGAGGCTACCTTTGGCTAAATAAGCCGTATGAGGTAATGGTGGACCTGATCTTGGCCATCACAGGTCTTTTGCGGCAAGGACTTGAACCGCCCCCATACCTCCACAAGGAGGGGGAAAAACTAGACAAGAATGACATGAAGACCAAGTACCAGCTTCTCCACGGCGGAAACGGCTTCCTCCTTAGCTCCATCGATGACAGTGATGTAAGAGCTCCAACAAAAATCTTTTGTAGTAAGGTCGTGCGCAAGATGAGGCCTATTGAGTGCACTGCTGCAATAGTAGAGCTAGCAGAAAAGTGTGCACAAGGACTGCACATTAACTATTCCCAGTTCATCTTGAATGAACTAATGGACAATGCACGTGATGCGCAGGAACATCCCACGGCAATGTTTCACTTCTCGTGGCTTTTAATTCTAATCTCATTTGCGGTATGGGCTCCGCCACCATATTATCAACCCATGGATATCCCAGTAGAGCTCCTCAGCATGCCGTACCAAAACCTTTGGGACCACAAGGATAGTAAGTGCAAGGCCGATGCCAAGCTTGCATTCTTTCTACAAGGAGAAAGGCTTAGGTAGATTGTGCGCAAGCAATGTCGACTGAAACCTACCACAGTGGCCAAGTATCCATTCATTCATTTCCATGCAGGGATTCACGACATCATCATGCATTCGCGCAATGACCCTAAGAAGCAGGCACTCTCAACTTTCTTTATCCTTAGGGATGCAGATATTGAAAGGGAGATCAAAGACTGGCCTAAGGAATGGTTTAGCCAGCATGAGGTGGCTGCAGCGCAACAAGTGTCGCAGGGGGGTCCACAAGAGAACCCACCGCAGGACTGCGCCAATACTGGTACCCAGGAGCATCAGGATGACTCCCAAGAAGAAGAAGAAGAAGAGCGATACCCACCCAATGCCAGCGAAGAAGACCCCCCTACTGAAGAGGAGGTGCACATTGAAAGAACTAGGAAGAGGAAGAGTAAAGAGCCCATGGAGGAAGATGAAGAAGCCTTGGCCATCCCACATAGGAAGAAGCATAAGGCTAACCGATCCCAAGTAATGGGCATAGTAGACGAGGATCTGACTCTTCTCAGTGAGGCGGTCGCCGAAGTAGTCGAGAAAACTTTGGGTGACCTCACAAGCTGGAAAAGCAACTGGACGACTTCCATCATTACGAAAGTTAACCGATTGGCTGAGACCGTCGCAGAAGTGCGTGACACCATGCAGGTTGAAACCTATGGTGTAGACCCAACAGACACTTTGGCGACGCCAGTGCTGCTCCCGCCCTTAAGAATATAAATCCTCGTGCAGGTATTTTCTACCGGAGAAGCAAAAAAAGAGTTAAGTGTCCACAACTTGGACACATTGATTTTGGATTTCTCTAAGCTAACGTTGCCGCAAATATATTCCATTCAGCATGCCGCTGCCACAGAGGTCAGAATATAGGAAAATGCGGTTGCATATCAGGCAGCCAAGGCAACCCGAAAAGCAAAGGAGTGCAAGCAAGTTATCAAGCGCTAGCAGGAAGACTTGGAATCCTGAGCCCAAAATCAAGCTTCACTGGAACAAGCTATAAAGGAGGCAGTGGCGCAACTATCAGATGGGGAGATAGAAGCTGAGGTAGAACCTGTGCACCAGTTGAGGCGACTATCCAAACTGGCTGCAACCCTAAAGAAACAGGTTCAAGAGATGAAAACCAACCAATAGCCGAGCACACCCCCCGAAGTGATGCAACAAAGGCAAGAATCAACAAATCAAGCCATTGGTCGGTTTCGGGAAGCCGAGCAGATCTGCGCAGAGGTGGTGGAAGCAATTTCCATGACATGGGAACAACTCATTGACGATGAGATTATAGAACAGCTTGCCGAACAAGCGTGGCAAGCAGACCTATAGGTACTGGCGGTGAAGGCAGAGATTAAAAAGCTGCCAACTAACAAGAAAATCGCCAAAGATGTTGAGCTCAAGCAGCTCCTGGACAAGGCAAGAACCCTGCACGATCAGAAAAACATCCGCAACAAGGAGATGATTAAGAAGCAGGTTGAAGATAAAAGGGTGATAGAGCTAATTCAGCCTGTCCAGAAGCGAATCAATGAATTCACGCAGGAATTGGGCAGTACCTCAATGGAACACCCTAGCGCCGACAGAGTCCAGGAACTAGAGCGGTAGGCAGATGAAGTTTGTTGGGAGATAGAACGACTTACTCCCATTTTTACCCAATTCCAGTAGAAGATTGGAGGCGCAGGACAATCTGCGCCGAAAGATGCACCCGAGAATGTGCAGGAAGAGGAAAAAGAAGAGCATGAGTAGAAAGAAGACGAGGAAAAGGAAGACGAACATGGGCAGAAAGATGAAGAGGATCAAGTAGAACACCATCAAGAATAGTAGGAGCACACACAAGAAAAACCTATGGAGATAGACTCGTCGAATGATGCCGAAGATGAAACTGTATAGATCCAAGCTCCATCATTTAAAATTTTTCCAAGTATCGAATGGGCCAACAGTGTAGGAAACACCGCCAAAAAAAAAAACCAAGGAGCAAAGTGAGCAGTGGAGGAAGCGCCCCCAAAAAAAAGAAATTTTTTTTTTTTTCCAAAAGAAGCGGCTACGCATATCATGACACCTACTATGTCCATTGCTAAGTGGCTCGGGACGAGCCACATGTGAGTGTTGGGGGCCTGTTGGGCCTAGGGAAAGCACATAGGAAATAAACACAAGAGTCAGTACGCAGCGCAAGCGCAAGCAAGGAAACCTGCGCGAACAAAAGAAACTGTGTGAACGAGGGAAGTTGCGCAGAAGAAGAGTAGGTGGAAAATATGTCATATGTATAGAAGCGGGAAACTTCATGGAAGGAAGATGTTGCAAGGTACAAAGGCAACACAAGTGCAGAATAACAGATGAAAGAGATAGGACAATCGTGGGTGTTGAATTCGGCTTAAGTCGGTGGATGCCACACGAGGGAAAGCACGCTGTAAGTAAGGCCGTTAGTGCCTTGTGTCAAGTCATGATCACCACAGTTTTAGCCCGAGGGGCAACTGATGGTGAAAGTTAACAGGTTTCATGTATGCATTCAGCCCCGCGTGGTCATGTAAAATAGTATAAATAGGAGGGATTCAATAGACAAAGGGTTGGTATCGACTAGGGTTTTGTTGGTCGTAATTACGTTTAGGTTGGCTTTTCCATAGCTGCTTGTAAAAGGGGATAGATTAGAGTGAAGATGAGAGATTGGGGTAGTATAATACTCAGAATTCTGTAGGATACAGACAGAGTTAGTGTCGTAGAAGAGAAGCTCTGCTAGAGAGGTGCAGATGATAGAGAGATCGATCCAGATTATGTGTAGATCTGTAGGTAGTAGCAGTAGATTAGGAGAAATAAGACAGAGAGCATGAAAACCATAAGTCTGAGTCTTAAAGACATATCATAAGATCAGTTTGCTTCCTGCAGACTGCAAGGTGCTATATCCTTTTCTCATGCCAGATGAAGAGCACCTTGGTGGTTTTTCCCAGATGGGTTTCCACGTTATCTCTTGTGTTCAAATGGATGATTAATGCTGTGAATCTTTATGTTTTGATTGTTTATGCTTATGATGCCAGTCTTGTTATGATTGAATGAATGCCACACTATCAATAAGAGCTCAAATGTATGAATAGGTTATTATGCACTGCTTCTAGGTGTTAGTTTAGGTTCATGGTGCGAGCGTTGTTGTGCGTCTGTATAATGCTATGCCTGTCTATTAGCTTACTTTTACATTCTACCATGGTTAAAGTACTAAGGCTGAATCTGTGTCGTGTCATTAGTAGTTAGTAGAGTATATGCACGGTGTGTGCTACAGTTCGACGGAAATGACTCCATCCTCGCAACTTGGTCGAGCTCCTTGGCTACGCGCCAAGGGAACATAATCCCTCGACAATCACAAAAACATGGTTCCGGTGGTTACCCATCGAAGAGATATCTCGGGTGAGGCCAACACTTGGACATAAGAGACAAGACAAGTTTAAGGCAGCCTTAACATGTCACCATGATATGCTTCCCTAAGTTGGTCTGTGTGACAAATTTATTCCAAGCTACGTACTGAAATGATGACTTTGACCCAAACTCAAGAAGTCATTTCTACTAACACTGACTTTAAGTGCTTTTTGGGTTTGCTATAGGATGGAAATACTCATTTTATTTCCAAGATACTAGCTAAGGACTACCGTGAGGTGGTAAATTGTTGTTCACAAAATTTGGGACAGAAACATAAACTATTTTCCCTTACATCCTATGGAGTTCACCCTTTCACTGCTATGAATTAGTGTTATACTAGTATTGGTCTTAACCTATTGGTTGATTGTAGAAGGCTTCAAATTTATAAATAAACTCTGAAACACAATACTATGGGTTGCATAATACACTGTGATCCCACAAAACCAAATAATGATATGGATCAAGGAAAATCCCATGACCATAAATGGTTTCTTTCTAGGTTATGTTGATAAGAATTAAGGATTTCCTAGAGATCCTTTGTGATCGATTAGATGCATGGAAGATTAGAGAGGATTGAGATGGTTTTATGTGGAGAATATTTGTGTCTAATGTTAATAGTGTGTTGTCCTACCAATATGGTGACCTATGATAACACACCAATATTCTATGATCAGTCCTAGAACAACATTTTTCACAACTCTAGAAACATTCTACAACAACATTGAATTTTATTCTAGTATAAATGGATGGTAAACTAGCCCTTATTTTGATAACATTATCATATGCAGTGTTATAGGGAATGAGGAAAATGACTCATAGTTGTTAGAATTGCAAATCTTAAAAATGTTTGAAATGCTTGTAAACAACAATTAAATGACCCTATGGCAACATGTGGCCATGTTTGAGAGGTGGAATTTATATATTTTATGGAGATTTATACCAACAAGGTATATACCCTCAACAATAGTGGTCTCCATGCCTTGTCCAATATTCCTATACCTCTTAACATGGATTGTAACCATTAAAGGACCCATAAGGATCCCTAAGGATCCCATATTTCACTGATTAGGGAAGATCCATCCAGAAATAACCCTATCTCAACACTCATATGTGCACTTGTGGAGAATAATTCATTTGGCATGATAATACGTTAATATATAATGTTGGATGATAATTTTTAGGTTTAAATTCCTTTGGTTCAACTTTGAAATTTGTTGATAGAATGACATGGCCTCTTTCTACACAAAAATGCATATCTTGATGGAACATTTTTGACCCCATTGAGAATTTCCAAATTTGAATTGGTCCAGGGAATATATTTACCATCAAAACTTCACTTTCTCCATTATGTAATGAAGCTCATCCAAGAGGAACTCAATCCAATTAGCTCTAGAATTACATTGCACATGGGGCATGCCTCCATTGGCCTACACACCATTTGATCAACATTATTTCTATACAAAAAATACCATAAATGAGTTCTTTACACACATATTACAATGTCAAGAATTTCACAACATAACACCATCTATAAACCATAGACTCGTCTAAGCTAGATGCATCCTAACTATTATCACAAAGTATCTGATGCATCTCACCCACCTAAACATTATCTTTCATATTACTCACTAACTCTTCAAAGTCCTCAATAGGTTCATACTTGATCAACTAACCGTGAGTCTGAGGTGCCCCCCTTGTCTTTTTCTCTTCAGGTCTCCTCCTTCAACATACGACTTCTTTTGGACCATGTTGAAGGAGGGATCATTTGTGATAGACGATCCCTTTATCATCCCTCATAGAGGGATCATTTGTGATGGATGATACCTTTTTCATCCCTCATAGAGGGATCCATGCACATTTGGGCCTTGAAATCACACCCACTTATTTAATTATCCAAAGAAAAAAATATTATTTTCCTTCTATATTTAAACTACAAGGAACTTAAACATGGCTTCATGTTGATAAAGCTTCTTGGTGCTCAATGAATTGAATCAGTTAGAACATAATGATCTATTGCTCAAAAATTAGATTGAGAAAAAAACTTTATTAAGAGAAGTAAAAATTATAAGATTGGTTGAATGGATTAATGTTATTAAAGTGTGGAGAACAATGAAGGTGTAGGAGAGATAAGATACTATCATGGAAAGGAGTAAGATCTTGGGCAATACTGTGATTGCTAGTTGAAAATGGACATGGAAAGCACCCTTGTAAGTTAATATAGGGAGCTATATACATGAGTATGTAGAAGGCTCCACTCATCAACGAATAAATATGTCAATAGTTGGGAGTCATGGAGATGGATATGGCATATGTGTTTACTGGAAAAATTGTCTACTCATTATTTGGATAATTCTTGTAATCCAGTATTTAAAAGGTGTTTTTTCATTGTTGCTTTGTGTGTTGTAATCATGAGACACATGCGTAGAGTTGTAGGGAATATATTTTCATTTCTAAATGATGTTCCAAATGATTTTAAAAAAATACAAAGTTATTTTTATATTATTCTTTTCGTATGAATCTTAAATTATCCAACTTAATGGTAGTTTGATGTGATCCATAGAATCATTGAATATTTTTCCCTCACCCTCATTATTCTTTATAAAATTCCATGTAGGTCATATCCATCCTAAGATTTGTCTTCCTCTCCCTTTACATTCTTTCTTTACAACTAGAATGTTTCTTTAAAATTGCATACAAATATTCTAGAAAGCTATAATATGACAATGCATAAAAATAGTTATTATGTTGTAAGCCATGTTATTTTGTGAGCTTTGTGTCCCTCATTCAGTTGTTTGGATCCATTTAGCTATTGATTGGAATTAGACAACCATCATTCATATCTCCACCATCTATAAGGAATCTAGGTCATAGGTTCAAAACTATTTGTAGAGAGGGGTCTTCAAAGAGTAGTGGTGCTAAGATTGAGTCCCCTGAAGAAGAAGATGGCATGGAGATCATCTTGACTATTCCATCACCTTTGAATGCTGTTAATTTTAAGTCGTCATAAAGAAACACTAACAAAAAGTGGCCTTCGGTATTTAGCATTCTATTGAAAGAGATTTATTTTAGAGTTTGAATAGTTCACTGAGGGAGTTCGCAATGATGAATCGTATATAAATTTATTACCATACGAGTTATGTGTAGAGTACTTAGCAAGGTCCCCATTATCATCATTCTATTCCCCCATGGTTGTTATTCATAGATGTTATATTATTACCAAAATCAAAGGAAGGATATGATATTCACAAAAAGAATGGGAGATTGGAGATCTTCTATATGTGTTTGGCAACATAAGACATCATGGCCTTGCTTTGACTGTTCGCAATAAAACACATAAATTATGGATGAGAGGCTTCCTTTATCTTGGAATGAAAATGTGTGGGGATGAATGGTTGTTGTGTTATATATCTTTTCAAAATTTAGTTATGTATTCCCGCCTTGCAATTTTGAGTATAAAATGTTCATTGTAGGTGAAATACCTACCACTAATTTTAAAAATGGGGGCCTTCATTGTACCATAGAGTGTGATGCATAGACTATGTATGTGTATCTTAGAGAACTCATAATATGCCCAAGGAAGAAATTTTTTGCTGTGTTATTTCTAGTAGGATTCATGTCATTAGAGAAGCTTTGAGTACAGATGCGTTTAGAGAATCCATTTTTCATTCAAAGGAATATGTTGTTGACCTTGCTTTATGGAAACCGATTGCAAATATTCCTAGAAAGAGATATGGTTGCTTGGGTTTTACAGTGGAGGGGATTTGTTTTATGTAAACATAAGACTTAAGTTTGGTAAAAAGAATGGTTTCTCATTGCAAATTATTCTTATATGGGTTATATGGATTCATATGGCCCCAATACAAATACTTGCCTCAAAACTAAGGCCTTTCCTCCATTACAACCTTTGTGGAAAGCAAAGTAATGACCCATAGTTTATGTGAAGAAGAGGGAGACTTTTACCATCAAGGAAACCCAATCATGGCACCAATATTTTTAATGCATGACAATATATTATCTTGTGAAGTTATTGCCAAAGGATTTTTTATATTGACAATTTTGTGAGGTCATTTTTTGTGAGAGTAGTCCCATGAAAGTACTTATAATGACCTTATGACAACAAACATATGGAAATTTGTTACAATTTTTGGAAAAACACATTTGGGAGGGTGTAGTGTGCTTAAGTTAAACTCTAATGAATGTGATATGTCACCTAAGATTATAGCTTCCCAAAGAAAGAATGGGAAATGCAGTAAAAGTTATCAACAACAGTTAATAATCAAAGATTGATACCTCGTTCTCGATCCATATTACAAATTCGGTCCACTTTTTTCTTTGTAAAATTTCTTTTTCATATGGTGTTGGATATCGGTGATATTTCTCATCCTGTCAAAAACATGGCACATGGACTAGTTAAACTAATTATTATGCAATCAATTACGTTTTTCTAGGAATTAAAAAAATATCATTTCACATAATAAATATAATTACAAATGTACAGATCAAGGCATGTAGTCCTTTTTGGCCACTGTGATGGATGGAAAAAAATTTGGAAACCCTAGCTTTGGAGGGATTGCCCTGAAACATATACCAAATTTGTTTAAATATGCACAAATCAAATATAAAAATAGTTTAATAAGTTTGATATAATCTTATGAGAAAATTCAATTACCTAGGTAGTCTCCTCAATGGAATTCCTCCAGGCATTAAAATTCTCATATGATTTTACAAGTTCTTTCCATACTTTAAGACTTACATCAATTCGCCTTTTTTTTAGCCTTTGCTTGGGCTAGATTTTTTTATATTCTTTGTTTGGTTGCATAGAATCTCTTGCAATTTTGAGACAATTGTTTTTTCCATTCTTTATAGACCAACTTGTGCCAAATTCAATCTCCATGCCATGGATAGCTTCTTTTTGCAGGTGCATCGATATCTTTGAGAATGGAAATGTAGATGGTATTTGAATCGTTGAAAGAATGACTCCTTCAACCTGTTCAAGGAAACGTTTCCAGTATCTGACATTCATATTTACCCTGAAACCACGACGTATTCTATCTTTGTATCGTAGCTTCCAATGGAAGATGTAAAAGATGCCATAGTGGAAGAGGTTTGTGTCCTAGGAGTGGATGGGAAAATGGAAGTTTCTGCTGCTTATTCCACATTTTGAGAGTTTATTGTTATTGATTTCCTTCCAGATATTCTGCTCGATCTAAGAGTGGACGAGGAATCATTGAATACCTTTGACATAATTGTTTTGGTTGCAATGTTTAAAGGGTTTTACTAGATAATTTTTCTATGTATATAGCGAGTGTTTTGAAGTCCACACCATCTAGCTTGTTCAATTCCTCCATCCCCAATATGGAAGACAATGCGTCTTTCTCTTGGTTGAGCTTGTTTTCCTATATATATGGAAAAAAATCTCATTTTAAATTAAAAAATGAAAATAAAAACTAAATATTCGAAACACTCAGAAATTGATAACTTGACAAACTTACCTCATTGTGGCTAGTGTTTTCTCCCTTGCTGCCTCCTCCCTTTGCTCCCTTGATGATGCTTGACATTTTGAGGTGACCTAGGGAAAATTATTTGCGTCAAGTATGTGGAGGAAAACAAAAGCGACACTCCTAGGGAAGTAGAGGGCGAATCTCTACCCTATCTTTCATGTTTTTAACAAAACAAGTTGAATTTAAATAGTAGTGGTGGGGCCAACGATCTTTTTTGGGGCCGCAATCTTTTTATTTGTTAGACGATGGTCTTCTTGGAAGCTTGAATCTTGAGTATGTGGTGGGAAATAGCCCAATACTCTTGAGTTCGACTGGTGGAGCTCCAGGGTGAAGGGTAAGAAATTTCCCTACTATCGAGCTTCTGTTTAGGTAAAAAATCATGTTATTTTCTCCATGGTGATCTTCTCGAAAGCTAAAATCATGAGTCTATGATGGAAATTAGCCCAATTGTTCCTCAACTGCTTCCAAGTTCCACTGGTGGAGCTCCAAGGTGGAAAGTTGAAATTCTCATGTGCTAACGAGATTCTAGTTGATCCAATCTTGTTATTTTCTCCATGGTGGTTTGATCGAAGCTTGAATCAGTGAGTATGTGGTGGAAATTATACCGATATTGCCTCGAGCACTCTTAAGTTTGACTAGTGGAGCTCTGGTGGTGGTATGTTGGATAAAACCTATTTAATATCGAAATATTTTGGAACGTGGGATTTTTTTTCTCCATTAGTTGACGCAATTAACAAAGAATACATTTCTAATTTTGGGTCCTAAATGTAACCTTGTTGGGGTGCCAAAGTCAACGCAAACTGCACCCCATTTTGCGTTGATTTTTGGTCCTAAACTGCATCGTGTTGTGCCGAGTTTGGGCCATGAATGTGCACACCCTAAGGCCAGGATAAGTTCAACAATATTCTCTTACTGCACAAGTGCTATGTGACTATTCTCATTGTTGTGTATTACAACATCCAAAGGAGACCATAAACAAAGGACGTAGACAATGTAGAACTACTAAATCGACTCAAGGAAAGTGGGTGGAAATAGATATGACAACATAATCTGCATATACTATAGAGGTAAGAAGAGAAAGCAACCTCAACCAAAGGAGGAAGGTGTTTATGAATTCACAAATGATACAACATAGAGGAGATAAAGTCATTTTTTTGTCCATGAGGACTTTGAGGTCAAACTTATTGGTTTCAAATTTGCAGAAATGGTGATTAAATGTGATTCTATGATCAAGGGAAAAGTTTGAAATTTAGGATGGCCATGCGTGATAGGGATGTTGGATACTTTTCTTGTTGAAAATTTGGGTCGATGTATATACCTAGGGTCATAAATTGTTTTTTTCAAACCAAAACATGATATTAATATGTCAAATATATGATTAAAGTGAGGATTTTGTGTTGGATAACATATTAGTTGAAATGAAATAATTGGTGTACTAAACTTTATTTACTATGTTGTTTATTATAGGATCCCAATGAGGCCATGCAACAAATAGTGTCATATATAATGAGGACACAACGCTTGACCTAGGACAGTAGGTACTCAAATTTTGACTTGAGTTTGAAAATATTGATTTGATGACATTTATGTGACACACCCATCTTTTTTCACAATATGATTAAAATTTATAGTGTTTTATCCAATAATGACATAAAATAATGCATGTAGTTGATTATGTTAGATAGAGATTGGGTCAAATGCAGAGCATGATCGTTCAACTAGCAAAGGAAAAATATATGTACACGGACATGGACCTAAAATTGTTATATCATGTACAAGACAATGGGTGGAAGAGGATACGACAATTGATCCTATAGACACAACAAATTATTTCACTAAATAAGAGGTTAGTTAAGACAATATTACATGGGATGAATACTTTGAGAAAATTGTTGTTTGTGGATGTTCTATGTGTCATTGAAAGAAACAACTCAAATGAGAAATTGTACAAAGACATTACATAGATGATGAGCTTCCACTGGGTAGTACACCTCTTACAATTGATTCAAATCCAATAGGAATTTTGGTAAGGACTTTTCCCATTTGATATAAATAATATGCATAATTATTTTAAACATTGTTTTACATTATTTAAATAATTTATTTTTTCTTAATGAATACTTGCAGGATATAGTTTTTAGTTTAAATTTTCTCATCACACCGACTCTTGGACTAGAGGGTGATGATTATTTATCAGATGATACATCCAACAAAAATTTGTGCACATATACCAGCTCGAAAGACGAGGAATCGATGGAAACAAGTAACACTAGAACAATAACCACTTTAAATATGCACAATTTGCATAAAGACAAGTAGAAGGTGGAGTACATACCTTATGAGAATGAATGTGATGGATATTATGACTTTCCCCTGACCCTGAGGTCAATTTACAAAGAGACATTTGATCATCGACTATATTGCGCTTGGCCTAGTGATCAGCAAACACCTACAATGTACGAGGTGTTTAAATTTTGGGGATACAACTACATGATACGACCCTCCAGTATTCATGGAGCGAATCTAGGCATCTTTATTATCCAAAATGCACATGTGGGATGTAAACATAGAAACAATTCACAACAAACCACTAGGAGATTAATGGCACATTATGGTCCGTCATATTCCAGTGGTGGATGGAGAAGGCTAGCATAATATAATCATTCGATGTCAACATATGGTCTAAATTCAAATATGTATACACATCGTCTCCAACTTGAAAATAAAAAAGAAACAAATATAGGTCATCTTATGTATATAGATGGACGTGCATACACACACAAAAACATTGCATGATTTATAGATAGTAGTAAGGGAAGGGACCTTACTGTAAGACCGAATTGTCAATTTGTTGAGGTTATAAATGATAAAGAATGGGAAATGGAAAGAGATGTTGATACATTGATATTGGTTGAGGCTATTATGGACCTTAAAATTGGGGTTGAGTTATTGATTGGTTACCCCTTCTTAAAACGCACTCCCGTATGAAAGAAAATGGAAGAACAAGGTCTCTCTAAGGATGTTCTTAAGGGAAAAAAACTAAAGAATAATCAATGAGTGTGGACTGATGTTTTATAATTTATGTTGTCAAAATTGTGTTTTATTTAAATTGTTGTATTAAAAAGTAGTCCATAAAATAATGTTGCATGATTCAATTGATGTATAAATGCTCATTCATTTTATATTTATATTTCTTAAGACATATTTGATTATATTTCTTTGAATACATTTATGATTTAACCAATTGTTTCCAAAAATTAAATAACGCTGGTGTTTGTTGGTAGGTAGAAGATATTGATGATATACCTACCAATACCCAAGAACGATATGGGTTATTAATATTTGAACGAGATGATCCAAACCATCCTTTAAACCGTACCAAGTTGAAAAGAGAAACATTGAAGAGAATACTACCAACGGAGAAATTTGAAGAGATTATGAGGTTAGCATACATTTATGACATGCCACTTACCCTTAATGATGACGATGATAGTGAAAGTGCAGTGCATGAAGAAGGATTGAATGAAATGCTTACATTATTCTTTCAGAATGGAAGCAATGATGACAATAATGATCATATGGTTGACACAACATCATTATAGCATGGGTAATTACCACCAAGGTAATATTGATGACAAAAACTTGTTGAAATACTCAATCAAGAAAGCATCCAAGACACCCGTGTTCAAATCGGGTGCAAGTAGAACCTCAAAATTGGCATATGCATTAATATTATTGGAAATTAAGTCACTATTTAGTTGTCAATTGAAAAAGGATTCACTACCCTACTAAAGTGACTTGAAATCTATTTCTTACTTTGCATTGTCATTTATGTATGTAATTCGTAAACATTCATCAACTACATTTAAATTTCATTAAGGGGATTTTAATACCATATATTGTATATAAACAATCATAGTATATAATGACATATCAAACATGTTCATCATAAGTCAAACATTCAAGTGATTTAATCTCTTGCAATTTTATAGGGCACTAAAAACTAAACTATTCCATGAAGAGAATGTGTTGCCATCAAATTGTAGAGAAGCACATCAGTTATTGGTTGAGTTGGGGATTGAATATAAGAAAATTAATTCATGTATAAATGATTGCATTTTATACATAGATAAATATCAAAACAAGGTAGAATGCCCTGTATGCAAAGAAAATAGATATCGTACAGATGCGTCCTACAGTACCAACTAAGGCTTTACGACACATGCCAATTATACTTAGACTTCAACGAATGTTTCGTTGCAAGTCACTTGCACAATTGATGAACTGGCATGCAAAGAACATGGTTAAATATGGATTCATTAGAATTCTGACACACTACAAAGCAATGAAACACATAGAGGAAAAATGACCAAGAAAATTCAGAAATGAACCCCGTAGTATCATGTTTGGGTTTGCAATAGATGAAGTGTGTCCATTCTCTTTAATGAGCGCAAAAAATACCATTTGGCCAGTCGGATTGACAGTATACAATATCTCCCCATGAATGAGTGTTAGAAAGGATCACCTTATGTCGAGTCTCATTGTTCTAGGAAATCATCAAGTTAAAAACATAGATGTTTATCTTGTGCCTTTTATTGATGAGAGGCAACTGCTATGGAAAGGCATAAGAATGTATGACATATCACATCCCCCATCAAATTGGTTGTTCATGTTGTATGGTGTGTTATGTTGGACTATCCATGATTTACTAGGACTTGTTGTTTGTTTTGGTAAGATATAATATTTACGTATTTACACTCATGTTTTATCTTCATCAATACTTTCATACTTACTTTTATAATATTATCTTTATGTTATTAACATTGCTTATTGAACTAAATGGATTCAAACAAAGGGGAAATTTGCATGTCCAAGATGTACAGAACAATTACAAGGGTGATATTCCAAATATCTACATAAATTTATTTATGCAAACAATAGGGTTTTTTTTACCACCAGATCCTAAGTTTGGAAATTGCTTGAAGAATAAATTTGATGGAGAAGTTAAAAATAGAAGCCCTCCCATGATTATGGGTCTAGGCGATTGGATTAATAAATATGAAGACGCTGAATTGAAAGCTTGGGAGGATTTTTTTGATCTGGCTCATGCAATTGAAGAATCGGAACAAGCTGTATTTAATATGCCAAAAGGAATGAAAAGGAAATCCATATTTTATGAGCTGCCTTACTAGAAAGATCTATTAATATCTCACCTATTAGATCTTATGCACATCTTCAAAACTGTGCTAGATTTTATATTTTGGCATATATCAAGAAAATACAAGGACACCTTGTCTTCAAGGAGAGATATCACTCTTTTGCATACCAAATTTGATAGAACATCTTTGTGGCCAAACATGGAGAATGAAACATATGCAGAAGCTCCATGGATTTTGAAAAAAAGAGAGCTAGACTAGCTAAAAAAAGTCATCTGTTCAATAAGGACAACTATTGGCTACGAGTCATCATTGGAAAAAGATTTTACAATTGATGTACATATCATAGGATTTAAAATACATGATTTTCATCATTTTATGAAGGTATTATCATCGCTTAACTTTTACCAGTAACATTAATTAAGTACTAAATATATTTTGATATTTTATTGTGTGAGAAAAATCACTACTGACATTTGATAAATTTGTTTGATAACATATAATGGCATTGGAATTTAGGAGGGATTCATGTCTTACCTTTGACTTAAGGACCGCCATAAATCGTTTGTCAAGATTTAGAAGGTAGGTGTTACCAAATTTTCATGTGTGAGAGACATAGAGATATTATATTGCATTTATTTTTTTGACTAAAGGTTGATACTAATTTACTATTCTTATATTAGGTGGGTGACCTCTAAGGAGATCAATGAATGTGAAGTGCCAAAATGGAGAAGGAAATTGCAGAAATTGTATGTTTATTTGAGAAGGAGCTCCCTACAAGTTTCATGGACCTACAAGTCCATTTACTTATACACCTTGTCGTTGACATTGAATTGGCGAGTGTTGTATCAACGAAGTGGATGTTTTTCTTTGAGAGGTATATGAAAACTCTAAAAAGATATGTCCGACAAAAAGCACATCCAGAGGGTTGCATGGCTAAAGGGTATGTATTGAATGAATAAGTTTTTTTCCTATGTGAATTCCTTGGTAAGGATTTTGAATATATGCCACGATTCTGGGATGAAGAACGAGCATAATATATTATTGATGGAGAAAAACCACATTCTAATGGTTTTCAAGTAGAAATTGGTAAGTAAATTCATGATCATTGTGTTGTCTTTATTGCAATCATTAATTTACTCTATATTAATTTATTTGTTAGATTAACAACATGACATTTGAAGTTTGAAATAAACATATTGACATGTAATCGGTGTATACGAAAGCACTATACTCAACAAGTTTGTTCTGTACCACATGGACTTTATGAACAAATGGATTGATATATATGATAAAAAGAGAAGACGTGTTAGAAGTAAGGAAACAACTTAAGAGATCGAATCAAGTATTTTTCCACTTCCCACTGATTTGCTTGGGGAAAGTGGCAAATATTGCACACTAGAATGGGTTACTGAACACATTCAAAATAAAATAGAATATGTAAGTATTTATTCGAACATAACATAAGATGAAATAAACATGTCTAAAGGATATGAAAGAAAGGTACAATTGGAATTTTAGAAAATGCTGTTGCAAATAAGTTATGATACTACTAAGTATTTAAATATTCGTCATATGATATTTGTTTTAACTTAAATAAATGGTCTTTCATTGGCGATGAATTCCCCTGCAACGTGGGAATATGGTCGACAATATTGTGTAGAAAGGGTATATGTGAAAACATGATCCTTTGATTGTGGCATCATGGTTGATTTCAAGCAAACCAACTGAGCAAGCTCAAAAGATAATAATATAATTGAAGGGAATCTATAATATCTTGGGAAAACCCAAGAAATTATTAAGTTGTATTACCGCTCTTTTTAAATGTTATATTTTTAAGTGCAGATGGTATGAAGAATTTGAGAGGACATGAAGACATGATACCCATAGTGGATTGTTTTGTATAGATTCATCAAGGCTCCTACCAGAGGATAAGGAGCATTATGTTCTACCAACTCATTGTGAGTAGGTATTTCTTTAACTCAGACAAGCAGGAGTACTAGTGATCATTAATCTATTAATTAATAGTTTAGTGTGTGTGTGTGTGTTCATTAATTAATAAATTTGTTATAACGTATGCCTAATATATGTATGTCATTCATCATGTGCAGGTATTTTTCTATGAATATATTTTGGGCTTGAAATGGGTATTTCTCATACATTATGATCCAAGAATAAGGCATGTATTTGTTGATTCCTCAATGTATACTGAAATAAAAAATGATAGCAAACAAAATGAGAGAGAGGGGTTAGAGAACATTAAAGAAATTTAAATTCATGATGATGTTGAAGATGTTTATGTTAAGGTAGAATAAGGAAACATTCCATTATTAGATGATCTTGTAGAAGACAACGATATGGATGGTACAAAAAATGATGATCCCAATATAGGTGGTCTATGGTCAAGTTTTGATGACGAAGATGATGAAAGTGAAGACGAGGATTATGAAAATACCACTTTAGTAGGATGGTGTAGAAAGAAAAATATTAAGGACTTGAAATAATACATGAACATTGACAATGATACACTAGATGACATTGTTGCAGGAAATAATGTTAACAAGGAATACTTCTAAATTTTTAGAATTATTTGTAATTATTGTTTTAAAAATGATTATTTTTATGGTCTACACTTAGAAATGATTCAGTATTATTTGTGTTGATAAAAATATCCTATTGCAACATCCTTAAAGTGTTCAAACCTGGGTATGAATTGTTCACATAAATATTAGGATTACTTAGATATTAAGAGTTAGCATGGTTACTGGTCATTTATTGGTAGATAACGATTTTGAGGTGTTGTTATCTTATTGGTTAGACTTTGACTAAAATAGGACGAAGAACCTATTGAATAACAATACATTAAATATGTAATATATAAAAATCACAATTACCTATAACGTATATGTAAAATAATGTAAATCCAAACCATTAGGCAAAATGTACGCAGAGTGGATTAGTGCATTTTGCATTAGAAAAAATGTAAATCCAAACCAATAGGAAAAATGTATGCAAAGTTTGTTCATTATTTTATATTATAAAACTTATTCAAATATTTCACTAAGCCCTTCACCCGATATAATCCCCAAGAAATTAACCATTAACGCACTTGCATGTTGGACCTTAGAATATTCTTTTGGGATATTTTAACTTAATAGAATCATGGTTTAATCATAATCATGGGTGGTGATGTTGATTATGATGATTTTATTTAGTCTTAAAACTCCCCAATACCATCAAGGCATGCACCTAGTCTAACCATGTAAAATTTCAATGCATACATGCATATTTTGAAGAAATTTCAATGTTGGACCCAGTCACTGCTCACTTAGTATAGGGTGGATGGATGAAATTGGATATGGATGTGTTGGAAGTACCATGACATTAAAAGAGATTTATGACAAATATTCTCTATGTGGGAATGACGAATGATGACAATGAGAGGTGCATGATGAACGTTGATGGAAACATGGACGGTCTTTTAGATTATGTGGGGATATCAGACATCATTGAGTCTTGAAACCCTCCCATACCATCAAGGAATGTGTTTAGTATGACCATGTCAAATTTCAATGCATACAGTCATAGTTTGAAGAAATCTGAACGTTTGCCCCATTCACTGCTCACTGTTCAAGGTCGATGGATGACATTAATTAGTTTACCCAAAATAATGACTAAGCAATTAACCATTAAACCATTTGCATGTTGGGCCCGATACCATTATTTGGGGATTTATTAACTTAATAGAACCACGATCTAATAATCTTGAATAATGCCACAAGAAAAAGGCAAATACATGGAAATTGATATCTTCATTAGGTTTTGCTGCAAAGTTCGGTACGTCGGGTTTGATCTTTGTTAGCATGGATGGAAAAGTTGGGTCATGATGAATATGATGACGATGATGATGGAAATGAAAACCATGATGGTGGTGATGATGATTATTATGATTTTATTGAGTCTTAAAACCCTCCCATACCATGAAGGCATGCGCCTAGTCTAACCCTGTAAAATTTCAGCGCATAAAGGCATATTTTGAAGAAATTTCAATGTTATTCCCATTCACTGCTCACTTTGTAGGGTGGAATGGATGAAATTGGCGATGTGCATGTTGGGAGTCCCATGAAATTAAAAGAGAGTTATGGAAAATATTCTATAATGTGGGAATAGCGAATGATGATAATGAGAGGTGCATGATCAATGTTGATGGAAACATGGATGAAAGTTTTAGATTATGTGGGGACATAAAAAATCCTTGAGTATTTAAACCCTATCATACCCTCAAGGCATGTGTCTAGTCTAACCATGTCAAATGTCAATATATATAGTTACATTTTAAAGAAATCTCAACGTTGGCCCCATTCACTGTTCATTGTGCAGTGTCAATGGATGCCATTAGTCAGTTAACCCAAAATAATGACTAAGCAATTAGCCATTAAACCACTTGCATGTTGGAATCTATAAAATTATTTAGGGATGTCTTAACTTAATATAATCATGGTTTGATCGTCTCAAATAATGCCACGAGAAAAAGGCAAAGACATGGAAATTGACATCTTCAATAGGTTTCGATTCAAAGTTTGGTATGTTGGGTGTGATCTTTATTGGCATGGATGGAAAAAAATGGGTCTTGATGAATATGACGATGATGGAAATTGTCAAAACCCCAAAAATTTCGAAAAATTTTAAACTTTTTAAACTACAAACATTACAGTTAACAGTTTAACTAATACTAATTAGTTTTCAGTAATGTAAAGCGGTTCAACTAATATTAATCTGTTATGTATTAACAGCTTGCTATTTATATTATCAGTTAGAATGCTTAGTTATAGGATATATTTTAAGCTTACTGACCTTTGTTCCTTTTTGTGATCATAAGGTGATTTGTCATGCTTAACCGGCTTACTTACCTTGCGAGCTAACGCAAGGGTTTCCATTTTTCTTACAGATCTACAGGTAAGAGTTTGTGGCGCCAAAAATAAATCTAGAGTATTTATTAGAAGATCTTCGTACGAGACCAGTTTGAAAGTAAATAAGAATTAGTTCAATTCAGTATTTGCTCAGGTACATTTAACTTTTTTCTTCCAGTAATATAAGTTTCTTTTCTATTGAAATGCCGTCACCTTTATTTCATGACAGTCACACTATAATCCCTAGTATCTTTTAAATTCTTTGAAAAGATCAAATTATAAGGACTCTAATTAAGAAACCTATAAGAAACACCCAGTTGGAAGTTAGCATTCAAATCAAAAGAAGACTATAAGAGGTTTCTGTAATACTGCAAGAGTTTAGCCTAGCCTAGTTACATTTTCACCTTCAACCGAGTTATTTCTCTCAAGGTAAAATAGTGATACCTAAGCTATATACCAAAAAGTTTATAACTTACACAAACATAGCTACACAAGGTCTTATAATATCGTTCTAAATTTCTTATTAAAAGACCTGGGGTCCAATTATAATATAAGGACAAGTTTAATAAACTTATGCCTCGTTTATTCCATATATTCTATGTAATATTACCCTTCTCAATCTATGAGTTATTAACATGGTAATATATGAAATAGTATTACCAATTCATATACTTTGCTTTATTAATGATTTATAGTTTACACTATTGTATCAAGGTTATGAAATACTTATTACCTTCTAAGCACGAGGTCTCCATAAATCCGAGCCAAAGTATAACTCAATAGTATTTCACTTATGATTATCTTGGTATTTGATATTAGTTTGAATATGATTACAATGATTAAGCATTGGTAAGGAATGATTTATCCAAGGTCTTGCATGCAGCGTAGCGCTATGGACTTCACTCCACGACTTTGGATTATGCTAATCATTTAAATGATTGATAATACTCATTCCTCCTTTGAGCAGTGTTTTGAGACTATACACAAGACCCACTCAATCATAAATTATTTGATTACTAACGTGGCGTTCTCTCTGCCAAGTACTGCATGGTTAAAAAGCCGAAAACATGAACCCTAACCTCATTATTCCTTTCCTTTGGTGTTGGTCGCTCTGCGACTATGTTGGGCATTTTTTGCGTGGTTATGCACCTGAGTAACGTCCTGCATGCTAGTTTATGATTGTAGCTGATTTCCTAAACTGTCTGGTGAAGTTTTGATCCTCGCCGTCTAGTAAACTCTTCTCTGTCGAGCTAACTGAGCACTCATCGGTGTATCCTTTTCTCCAGAGTTTTTATGGTTGAAACCAGTCCTTATTTAACCTTCGCACCAGAGTTGAGAGTTATCCTTGGTGTCCTTCCGAGCTATTGGGTTGTCTCCTTGCACGGTGTGTTTTGGTTGCTGTTACAGCGGTCGCTTTTATTTAACCAGCAGGTGATAAAACAAGCATTTTAAGTTCAGCTTTTAGTTTTAATTTAACTGTAGATTAAATTTCCTTCGTGGCAAAATACAGCACTTTTAACATAGGGTTTGAACAATGATTTGTAGGTGAATCTCACTCCCAGTGTGCAGCCTGGCATCATAAGGGTTTGGAACGGCAACTACAACTCCGGGTAAGCCAGGTTATACCATGGCGTGTCTTCTTATGGTCTTATGTTGGGAACTACCGTGGGTTGGCTTGAGAAGCCTGAAACCCTTACTCCAATATTCGAGTCATATGACTGCTGTTATTAAATGAAAACCAGTGATACCTTCGCACTATCATAAAAGTGCTCGGCTTATGCCGAAGCTGTAACTATTAGCTTCTCTTTTGTGTTAAAAGCATTTTTCTTTAGATGATAGAACTGTGTAGAGGCGTCGAGCTATAGCTTGCCTTTAGTTATGGCTGTGACTTTGATTCTTCAAGACACTGTATAAATTTTGAAAAGATAAGTGGAAGTTTTTGCCCACTGTTTATAATGTAAAAGTGTTGTTCTGTCAATCTTGACTGTATCTTGTTTGCAAATCAAAGTAATACTCTCTTATTAGGATCTGTATAAAAGAACACATTTAAACTTAGATTTTAGAAAGGATTTAATACATTGTTTTTGCAATTACGATTAGATAGAATCCTCCGGCTACGGCCGTGAATGTACAGTTTTTGAAGTTAATGTTTGGTTCTTAAACCTTTACAGGCTATAAGTCTTGCGTTACTATTCCAGTAATTCCTACAGGCTACAAGCCTTTATATAGATGTATTTCTGTACGGCTAGGGTTACTAAATGAAACAAGTTGCAGGTGTTCTTACTGTTTTTAAAGTAAAAATGGGTTAGGGTTTTTACCCCTGGTTATAAGAAATATTTGAAACTGTTTCTTTCTCTTTTGCATTTATCCTTGATGCAGTAATAGAAGAATTGAGTAAATGAATACTTGTAGTGTTTTGTTTATTAACCCAGCCGTAAAGAAATTATTAATATTTTTTCTTTTATTTAGATAATTTCTTTGTCAATGAGACATTGGTCTCATTAGGTTACTAATTTACCCTTTATGGTATAAATGCATTACCACTTATTTAAAATCTGTTTAGTAATAAATAAATTCCAGGCTTAAACAACCTTAAAAGTAGTCCTAAGGAATTGTTGTCTTATTTTTATAGATATTATTTATTTTACAATAAAAATAAATATTTAGGGTTTAAACCATATTATACAATTTATAATTAGTATCATCTCCTGTTTGGATATAATGTAATAATAATATTACTCTTTGATATATATATATTGGTAAAATTTATTACCCTAATAACTAAGCTCATTAAGTGAGCAAACCTGTTACTTACCTTTGATTTTATATACATCTGAGTTATTCAAATAAATGAAATTGTTTTATAGAGTTGTTGTTAGATTAAAATACATGAGTTAATCTATGGATTGCTTATAATGTAATACCCTGTTAAAAAGTGGGGTTTGATTTTTAATTTCATATCTCTGTATAAAATAAATAATGTTTTGTTTTTACTTAGATTATGATGGATATTGTATACTGTACAACAGTGTTATTACAATAATAATTACTAATATTAAAATTAGTAATCTTACTCTTAGTTGAACTAATAGATTCTCTATTTGTTAACTTTAATTGTTTTATAATAAATGGAATACAAAATTATTATTTTTAATTCCTTATATTATACCTATTCTATCGATACTAAGCTGTAATTAGCTTACCTCTGTATTTATAAATATTTTTACTTGTGATTTTTCTATAAAAACATAATAATAACATACTTTTATTCAGAGAAAGAATAAAAACTCTAAGTTCTGTACCATTTAGTTTGAGATAACAGGAAATAAATAACGACAATAAAGAACATAAACATTATGAAAACATGTTACCTACAGTTACTGAATAGTTAACAGTAGTTTATAATAATAGCTTATTTGCTTGTGTTTATTTCAGTAAAGGAGATATCCTTAAGCATAGGATGAAACTATAATATGCAGTATGAAATTCTAGATAATCCTTCTACTATTTTAAGCTTCACAGTAACGTTAAAAAGTAACAAACACACAGTACTAGTAGGAAAATAGCGTATAAGTTTGTAAAAACATTTGTAGTAGCTAAATAGGTATTCGGTTCAGAAGAATACTACTTCTTATCACCGAAATACTGTGCTAGAGTACTATCTGGTAATACCAGATGTGGAAAAACACAATACTACTAACATTTTTAACTTCTAATACTCTGAAATACTAACTTAAATAAACTGATAAACATTCAAGCATCCATTCATATTCAATAACATCAGAAATAAACAGCAGAACCTGTTAAACTGTGGACAACAACAGCAATAGGAGGCCGTTCCTCCCTACCAATTCCTGGAGAGTGCTCAGACAACGACTTCTCAGGACCCCCGAGCTTGCTCTGGTCTCCTTGGCTTGGAACTAGGTGCAGCAAAACAGATATAGTCTTCAACTCAGTATCAACTCAGAACTATCAGTCAGTTCTCTCAGCTCAAATAGCTGTAATAAGAATCAAGTTACTGCAAACATTCACTCAAACACTTCCTTACTGTCTTTCCCTCTTTCCTCAAATGAAATTCCTGAATAACCCTCAACTGAAGGAATTCTTTCTGGAATAAAAACTGAGCAGCCTTAGCTCTCTTCATTGAGTACTTTTAAAGATTGCCTAGGTCTTAGTTGGGTTAACTGTCATTTAATGAGCCACCTCCTCACATTCCACTTTCTTGGGGAATCATGACCCCAAATATAGGGAAGTTGCCACCTGCAACTTAGGAAGTGTTTGAGGATGCTGCCACTTGTCTTTTGCCTTTCCACCTAGTTCCATCTACCAGTTTGACCAGTAACCTCTTTTTAACAGCTCTCCCATGCTGTTGTCTCCACAATTTATTTATTATTAATAAAATATTCTGAATTACACTCCATAACTGTTGACTCTGCTGAGTCATCAATCCCTACTTAGGATTAAGTTTAACATAATGTCTCAAAATATAATAAAACAATTTACATAATTTTACAAAATTGGGGTATGTGACAGAAATGAAAACCATGAAGGTGGTGATGATTATTATGATGATCTCCCTGATTCTTAAAACCCTTCCATACCATCAATGCATGCGCCTAGTCTAACCATGTAAAATTTCAACGCATACAGGTACATTTTGAAGAAATTTCAATGTTGGCCCCATTCATTGCTCACTATGCAAGATGGATGATGGATGAAATTGGTGATGAAACATGTGGCCCCATTAACCTTGCTATAGCTCCTACCTTTAGGCCCTTGAAAAAACCTAATTTCTCTTATCTTTAAGAGCCTTCTCCTCATAAATGGTGTAATCGCAAGTTTCAGAAGGCCTCCTATGGTCTCAAACAATTTCATTGAGCGTGGTATTAAAAAATTAATGCCTATATTCTTAAGAGCGATTTCACAAAATAGTTTTCAAAGGAGGTGTACTCGCTTTCCCACATCAGGGAAGGAACAATTATTGTTTTGTGATGAATCCCATGACATGATGACTTGTGAGCCATTTTGGTTTCCAAAGAGTGGGAAAAATTCCCATATTATAGTTTCCATCAAAGAAGAGGAACAATTTAATGATGTATATGATACTATGACAAGAATTCAAGTATCCCAAATTTAGTTTAGATTCAAATTTGTATAAAATACCAATATGGGAAATGCCAAAATTAGCAAAGATAGGGAAAATAATAAATCAGGACTATTTTTTGCTACAAAACAATGATTGATACCTACTGTCCAACACCAAAATTGTGTTGTTTTACCACCCAACTATGTACTCTCCTTACAAAGTGGCTAACAACTTGGTAGTTCTTAAATAAAATATATGTTTTCTGGATGTACTTTGATCCCTATACCAACAATAGAACATTAAATTCCTTTCTGTCCCTGTTGTACCAATTGTAAATAATGAGGCAATAGAATCTTTAAATACAAATGCTCTTGATTTGGAAGAAACATTAAGAAATATGTAAATGTGGACACTGTGAGCCAAATTAAGCCTATGTATCATCATTTGTATGTCTCCACACAAATCATGGGAAAAATCGTCCATTATTGCTTTCAATTGTGGAGGTTCCCATTCCAACACCATGTCCAAACTAATCAAGGGAAAACTTGGTATCGCCTGCACAAATGAAGCCAAGAACATGCTCACCTTTAATAAGAATGTGTAACTAGCCACCAGGTAGATTAAATATATTACCTTGGTCATGCGTTCTTACTTAGAGATCCAGACCACTTGCAATTTCTTGACGGGTAATATGGAGGTTAGGAAACTTCTCCATGATCTTAGGATGTGAATGAAAACCAATAATTATCTTATCCTTGATAGTTCCCATGTGATCATACCCAGTAACCACAAGAACGCCATTATTCTAAGGGAACCAAGAACTATCCTACATTGAGAGTACCCTCGATTACAAGGTTTATTACATTGAGAGTATCCCTAGTTCCAAGGTTTAATATATTGAGATTGGTCTTGGTACTTATTCTATATTCATGGAAGAATAATAAGATTCTCTTGTTTCCCAATCCAATGCTGACTAGGATCTATTTTGGAACCTACAATTGGATGGTGCTTCTTATTGTGAATTTCATGGTGCTAGGGTTATGTTTTAATCCCCACCAATTAAATCTTATAATTTTTCTTATTGACTAACTTTTTGAGCTGAACAAATGTTTTATCACACACATATTACCAAAATACTTGGAATAGTGCATAAAAATCCATGCCGGATAAATCATAGAATTTTGAATATAAATTGATCAATTAATACATCACAATAGGTTTGGATTTTATATATCCCATAGTGCCTTTTCAACGACAAAGGACACGTCTCTTCATTATTAACTAGCAATTACATTTATTATTTATTTAATATTATTTTATGTTCATAACATTGCTTCCTCTTTAGAAAGGCTTTGTCTTCGAAGCAATTTGAAAAACTCATTATTTCCTTGCTCTGTAATGTCATCGCATCTTTGTATATTGGTCGTAGTTGATGACACATGACGATATGACTTGTAGAGTGCTGAACAAAACTTTCTATATGTAGAAGGATCAATCCATACTAAATCAATTAGATGTTGAACGTTGCGCTTCCACAATGAATTGATATCATGAGATTTGAGTGCAGTGGTATCAATATCTTTTGTTAGTTGTTCACAAATTTTAGGATACTTGCTTTCATGGTTTGGATGTCAATATTGAATTCTAATAATGTTATTTCCCTTGATAACATTTGTAGTGTTTTATTGTTTTAACTTTTGCATATGCTTTTCTTCAACTAGGTTGACATCTTGAGCGATAATCTTAAGTAGATTAATGGTTCTTTTTTCTACAAATTGTATTTTTGAAGATTTTGATGTCCGATTCTATATTTTTTCTAATCTGTTTTCTAACAACTTGTTTTCATTCTGAATCTTCTGAATCATTTCTTATTGTGACTTTTCTTCAACTTTGGACTTATTAAGTTGTTCTTTCAGATCTTCAGTATGATTTTGAAGGTAGCAATTTTCTTCTTGCTTCTCTAGAATTTTCCCTTCAATGTCTTCATTAGAGTTCTTTGACTTTCAACTACTTTTTAATTTCTTTATTTTTGTAACTAATATCTAGTTATAGTTTCTTAGACGAAATATTTCTTTAGTATTACTTGATAACATGTTATTGAATTTTGTGATCTCTAACTTGTATGCCTTTTTAGTGTCATCATTTTTATGCTGGATTTGTTTTATTTGTTGTTGATTTCGACATATCTATGATTCTTGGCAGTATAATTTTCCATGGATTTTCACAATTTCTTCATCTTTATCCTCGAGTAGTTTCTTCAAACGATTTACTTCTTCTTCTAAATCTTCATAGCTTCCATAAGGTGATTCTTCATCATAGTTGGTGATGAAGGAATTGCCACTGATTCCCACTGGTTAGTCATGTATTGTTCTTTTCTTCTTCACATGGAAGAAGGTCATGAATTTCTTTGTTGCATTGAAGGTAAATGTGGCCAATGTTTCCATCCAGTTAGAAACCAACATTATGTCAATATTAATGTTGTCTATAACTATGACTGTGAACTTAGATGTAAGATTATAATCACCTATTTGTAAGTCTAATTCATTTATCTTCTTTTCGTTTCATTCGTTCTTTTCTATAACTGATTCTGAAACCTGTAGTTGATTCACAATTTCAACATTAATAATTTTTTCTTTATTAATTAGACAAATAGTGACAGTAATAGGACTTGCATAAAATGTGCCATTAATTGTTAACATCACAAAGGGAACTTTCGATAGAACATTGAGAACTATTATTTTCTCCATAGTAAAATTTGTATCTTCCATTGGACCATTTTTTTTCAAAATAAATTTTATTTAAAAAAACTATAATAATAATAAATTTTATAAAAATAATAGATTGATTATTATATAGTTCTTCAATGCTTCCACTTTGAATATTTTTTTTCTTCAGTTAATAAAAACCTTTCTCTAAAATAACTCATTCAACTTTAACACTCATTAATTGACTTTTACCATAATCCTTTCTCTTAAATACCTCGTTCAACTTTAACCCTCATTAATTGACTTTTACTATAATCATTTTTTTACTATAATCTTTTGAGTAACATGAAAAACTACATTATAAGAGTACAAACACTTCTTAGATCACTTTATCTTTTCATTCTATATACCTTATAGAACTCATTTATAATATTAATATACTAAATATTAATTGTTCATTCTATATACCTTATAGAACTCATTTATAATATTAATATACTAAATATTAATTGCCAATATTGATTAATGAATTGCAATAGATGAATTATTGTTGAATAAAGTTTGAGAGTGAATAAAGCATGATTATTGATTATATTGTGCAACACTACTAATGTGCACATTGAGTGTGTGCAATGATAAGTATAACGATTTGGTGATTGACCCTCATGTGGAAATAAAGGGGTCGTAGAGAGCACGAAAATACACATAAGATCACGATGACTGATTGTTGACTCTTAATAGCAATCCACACATGAGTGAAAGTCTTATCATCCTTTCTCAACTATCATGTGCCGTAGGTAGGCCATAACGACTTGGTCACACACGAGAAATTTGAGGGGTGCACAATAAGAACGATCTTATTCCTTGTCCATCACTAGTCTCACTTTCACATAAGCTGTAGGAGAAAAAATTTAGGTAATAATTCCAAAGTCTCTACAACATACTCCCAACACAAGGAAATGAAATAAATCAATTGTCTAACAGACCCATAGAAGTGACACCTTAACAACCATGAGAATTAAAATATGTATGCAATTGATTCACAATATAGAAATTGCATTTAGTTTTATTTGCAAAAGAAAAAGAAAAATAAAAAACATTTTAATTGTATCTCATGTAGATATAGGAAAAGTGTGTATGCACATATTTCATAAAAGGGATTCAATAAATAAGAAAAAATGGAAATAGAGCACATATTAAAGTCTTAGTAAGACTAGGAGTTCTAAATGATTCAACAAGAGTTGAACTCCATGTGCACCCACATATTGAGGAATGGGATCCTATGATAAGGGAACAAAAAAGAGTAATTTGTTGAACTCATGTGTACCTTCATAAGAGGGTGACACATGGAGGGTGAATAATAAAATCAAAAAATTATGTAAAAATGTTAATTTTGTATGAAAAGAGACATGTGTCATGAAGGATTTTCCTATAAAAAGGAAAATATCCTTTAAGAAATATTTCCTTGACAAATCTTCCTATGAGTTCGTGGTGAGATTTTAACCTTCATCCCTCGCGACCATTCCCACTTGTTCCTCACATCTCGACTTGGTGAAAAAAACGTAATTAGCAGTACACCTTAGAGAGTCGTAGTCACGGTTGTAGTGCTCAACCCTAACTACCATTCAAACTCTTAACTCGACTTTAATCCCAAGTAGTATCTCCAGATAAGAAATCACAATGATATACTCGTAGTGTCGAGTAAACCAAATGAACCAGAGAATCATCAGGCACGAATGGGAAGGCCGGCATGAAATCTTAACGATCTATTCGTAATATCCACTTGACCTACATTTACACCGAGTAATCATTTAGATACCGTTGCTTAGACTCGAGCCACGTAAGTTCTATTAATGCATTTTTATATTGTGGAATCTGAATGGTGAACCATCTTCATGTTTGATCATTAAATGGTGTAATATTATGTGAATGTTTGTTTTATATAATGAAATTGAGAAACACTTGTGTATCTATTTGGTCAAATATGTAAAAGAGCAAGAAGGTTGAAATAGGTTGGAATGTATATATATATAGCTTGGTGGGCTAGCTCAAGTGGTGTCTGCAAGCATTAAAACTTGATGTATTTTTCCAAGGTTGTTCATAACCTAGTATCTGCAAGCATTAAAAACGGGTGTGTTTCTAGAGAAGGAGTTAGGATGTAGCCCTCATAATCTGCAGGCATTAACCATTGGCATGTATTCACCTTTTACCCTTCGCATAGTGTCTGCAAGCATTAAAAACGGGTGTGTTTCCAGAGGATGGAGTCAGGATGCAACCCTTGTAATCTGAGCGCATTAACCATTGGTATATCTTCACCTTTTACCCTTCACATGGAAGGCCAGAGAATGGAGTTGTTGGAGAAATCTCTGTGTAATGGAGGATGTATTCTTATGCAGTAGTCAAACAATAATGCTATGATAAGTTTGAGTGCCCTCCCCACCATTATAAGACCCCTCTGCCTTTCTTGTCTTCAAATTCACCCTTTGCTCTTACTCTATGTTTCCAACATCTCTAGCATTTGTTTGCTTCCTTTTGACTCCCAACATCTCTTTCTTCCCTTTGATTTCTCCCAGATTTACAACATATAAAATGGGGGAAGCAACTACCAATGAATTTTTCATCAATGGAAACCGACATTCATATAGTGATGCACATGTTAATAAGAATGAAACTGCTAATGGGCATGCAGTTCATCATGTTAATGGGAATGAAAATGAGATTACCATGGCGGTTGTTTCCAATGGAGTTTCGGGATTCAAAACCGCGCTTTCGAAGACAGACAATGCCACTGCTTTTGGTATGAATAAGGAATTGAAGACAATATTCACTGGTGTTTCACGCTAAATAGATAAATTAGGTAAAATTTGTAAACCCGCAAAACTAAATTGTAATAAATTACCGTTGATTTTCTCACCACAGATATTTCCGAGCTTAAATGTGGATATATATAGAAACAAGTTTTTTTTTCATTAAATAATGAATATTACTATCCTCATAGCATTCTTCATACCAAATTGAGAATTTACGATCAGGATATAGCGCTGCTCGATACATAACCATTCAACAAAGTAAATATTCGCAGTACACTATGTAGAAATATATAAAATAAAGATTGTGAATTACCTTTTCTTTAAACATCAATAAAGCTTGCTTGCTCTTGCAGACATGCGCTTGTTATAGATGGAAATTTGCAAAGCGCAGAAGTGGACGAGTTTATCTATCACAAATTACTAGTGCATTCGGCGTTCGTCTGGTCGTTATTTTCCATCCTTTTTTTGAAACAACAAATTGAAGATCTTCTTGTGTAAAATTCCAAACTAAAGTTTCAAAAGTTTTAGAATAGCAAAAGTTTTAGAATATTTAACTTCGTGTTTAATTGCTTTGCATACTTGTTCTAGTTATTACTTGTATATTATCAGACAAGAAGTTATTTATTAAGATTTAGGTTTTCACAGGTAGAGTATGTTGGAGACGTGTGTGGAGGACCTATGAGTGGTAAGGTGTACTCTACGTACATTTCGGACCTCAGAGCTGGGTCCTTCTTTAGGAGTGAGAGTGTCTCAATGGGATTAGCCGCTTAGGATTATTATAAACACACCAGAAGTCCAATTATTATTATTATAGTGTGGTCAATGTCGGCCCAATAATAATATTTCTGGCTATTTATGGATGTTTTATGTTGCGCTCAGAATTAAACCATCATCTCTATTAAAACCTGCGAGTTGGTTTTTGGTACACAAGCTAAAGCTAAGTGATAACATCTCGCCTCATATTGGGCTATAAACCACCTCACTACTCTTACTTTAGACCACATTAATTAAATTAATTAACATTTATTATTTTTATAAATAATATCAAGATTAAAAAACTCTTAAATTCATCTCTACTTTAACAACTTACTTGCATTGAGTCCCCACTTTCCCTCCTAAAGAATATCAATAATAAAAGGGAAAGTCTCATCGAAACCCTTGACCTCACTTTTCTACCCAACAAGATCAACAACAAAACCTGAAATCCCATTGAATAGGTTTTCTAAATTGAAATCCTATTAAATAGGTTTTTTTTTTGAAGTGGTAACCATTAGTGAAAAAATTCCATTGATTATATATAGATGAGCCAAATCTTTGTGTAATGCATGAAACAATAATAACTTTGGGAGTGTTTGTCCTATAGTTCTTCAGATTGTCTAAGAAATTTGATGTGGAATTTGTTGAGTTTGTTGCAACACAGAATAAAAGAGGTGGTTTTATAGTTCTTCCAATAATCTGAGAATTTCGCTGCGGAAATTGTTGGGTTTGTTACAACACATAATCTTGCCATGGATTAAAGTAAAGTATTAACTGAAGTCAACCTTGTATTGAAGTACACTATGTAGTGAAGTCAACCTTTTATTCATGTCATCCTTGGATTAGAGTCAACAACGGATTGAAGTCAACATTTAAGCATGCACGACCTCAAGTCCATAGAAAATACTAAGAATTTAGTTTAAAGATACATATATTCAGTTCAGTTCAACTCAAGAGGTCATGTTGTATTTATTGAATTCATCTCAAACGAATATCAAATAAAATCTGGTTGTTTAAAAGGTGAAACGACAAAATTTATTCATAATACTTAGGTGTATCGTGCTAAATATAAGCAATAAATTCAACACAAAGAAATTATGCAACATCAACGAAATATAATCTTGAAGAAAATCACAATCCAAACAGTACAAATGCCTTATTTACTTAAGATTCAAAGAAACTACTAGCAATTCACTCAATGATTAAAATGACACAAGATTTTCTCCAACCAGAACAATTTAAAAGGAGCTTCAATTCAAGCAGTGAAAACATGACTTATTTGCTAGATATCCAAAGAAACTATTACTTATTCACTCAATGGCTAAAATGACACAATATTTTTTCAATAACTAGAATAATTTACAACAAACTTCAAACTTCCCAGCCATAAAAATATTTAATGATTAAAATGACACAATATCTTCTATAACTGGAATAATGTACAACAAACTTCAAACTTCTAGGCCATAAAAATATTAAATTTATATTTATTGCAAAATTTTCTTTGTATTTTCTCTTATCCGACAGATATTAGTTTGGTTAACATAGAATGCTTCACATATCAAAGCAAATCACATCTTTTAAGAAATGCTTCTGATCAAAATTTCAGAAGAATTCTTACCTTTGCATATTCGTTAGTGATGACTGTTGATTCTTGTTTTTCCTTGGGACACAGCAACAATACTTTGCCCTTCATAAACTGTTTCCATATAAATAAAAACTAAAACTTAATAATTGAAGTACACTTAGAAATTAACGAAGGTAATTCAATCATGCATAAAGTGAAAGAATTAAAAGAGCCCTTTCCTGTACAATGTCAATTATCTAGAAGGTAATTCAATCATGCATAAAGTGAAAGAATTAAAAGAGCCCTTTCCTGTACAATGTCAATTATCTAGCCTTTAGGTGGTAACTTTCCCAGGAAAACAATTTAATTCATAATGGCTCAAACAAGTTTATTACACCCAAACCCCACCTCACCCAAATCCCACCTCAGGTTTTGTTGAGATTCTTCAATGCTCATAACAAGAAAATTATAAGCTCATTACCAAGGATGATGAGAGAGTCATTTAGGCTGATAACTGGTTAAAAGTGTACTCCCAACCAAAAAAAGTAAAAACAAGTTTGTTTAACTTGAATATAATACACACATTCTTTCCATTCAGAGCTCAAAGGTGGTTTCCAATTGAATTGGCATGAAAATGAGTTTTAACTGAGTTAAAATATAGTATTTGCCTCAGAATTGCAGTAAACAAGAACCCGATTGCTCATTATTCTTCCCTATTTCGTGCATCCAGTTACAATTTTTCTGAACGATGCAAGAACATAGAAATAAGGAAAATAAGATCCATTGGGTTGCATATAAAGAAGAAACCTATATCGTAAGGTTATGAAAACTGTGGTTGAAACCCTGGACCAGACCGTAGGGAAAATGGCTTAGAAATGAATGCGATGAGAAAGGACATGTGGCCTGCCATGCGAACGGTAAAAGGTGAAGACATCTAACGTTAAAATATTATGAGGACTACATCGTGACTCCATTCTTTAGAAACACATCCATTTTTAATGCTGGCAGACGTGAATTTGAATATGCATTGTATTTGTTTCATTTAAGTATAACAAGCACCCACGTTATTGGTATTACGTCATGTCCCGACCTGCCTTCTCTTTTGGTGAAGTTGAACCACCATGCTATCAGTCAATGCTACCACCATACCCTCACTACAAAAACCTCTAGCAGGAAAGAACCATTCGCCTGCTCCCACTGCTTTCTATGCCCCTATTCTAGAAGTGTGAGATATGCATCCTATAATAAGAGCATTAGCTTTTCCCAACTGAGCTGGGACCAACGAATGATCAATTTCGGTTCTTCAATCACTTAGAAGTATCTCATTGAAGTGCGAAGCATGCATTGTATAAAAACAAATATGCATATTTAATTTTACTGTGTTCTGCATCCAGCTGTAGGCACCTCCTTTCTGTCAATTCCCGGTTGTTATACTACTAAATAACTAACTCCTGCCTCTTTTGGTGATATATATATAT
>LPNX010652129.1:112318-133416 GCA_001517045.1 Pseudotsuga menziesii
TTTCTTTTATATATATATATGATTTCCCTTTCTATTATTCTACTTTTAAGGTGAGTTTTAATAAATATTTAAGTATTATATAATTGCATAATGAATTTCTAAAGAAACTCTAAGAGAATATCTTCGTTCAGCTTTTGTAGACATGTAATATATTGGTTGATTTTTATCAACATATGAAATGGATTTCCATTCATCTTTACACTTAAAGGTGATTTTATTAAATAATAAACCGTACAATAAATCAAACAATAAAATGCACAAAAAATTGGATTATTTTCTCTTCAAAACCTAAATGATTGTTCATAATAACCATTGTATGTTCATCATAATAAAATTTGTCAATGGTTGCCGGCACTCCAATACAAAATAAAAGATAAAAGAGACATCAATATTTCAATGTCAATGGCACAAACTGTAAGCTCACAGCAGCTTTTATTTTAAGCTAAGAAATTTTCAGCTTTAACATAAGTTATATTGAACTAAAATGGAACGCAAACAGTACACAACAAACAAGAAACCGAAGTTACCTTCTTTGACTGAAGTTTTCAACGACTGTTAATTTATCCACTTCTGTATTCTTGCTTTCTCTTTGCGCCTCAAGAGGAATAACCATTAGTTGAAGTTTTTAACGGCTGCTAATTCATCATACATCGGAAAGGCTGATGTACGATGGTTTTAAGATTAAGAGGATTGTTTTAAGATTAAGAGCATTCCTTATCCAGTTTTGTTCAAAACAATACAATATGTATGTTAAATTGAGCCACCTGTATTCTGTTGCAAGATTGTGGAATGCATTGCTGAAAAATGTTGTGGTTTTCTTTTCTAGTGGTTGCAAATGGTTTTCTTGTCAAGTTGTTAAATCGTGTTTAGCTTAAAGCTCAGCCATTTAAACTAATCCCACAGGTTTTCTTCCCGGAGATTTAGAAGAATTTTGTAAAAAAATCTTAAAATTCTTTTAAACAGTGTGTTGAAATTCCGAGAATATAGGCAATATAGGTGTTTAAGAATTCATCATTAAATTCAGAATCACAATCACAATTTGATAGGTTCGCAACCGGAATTGATCAAATTGACAACAAAGAGAAATGCTTCAAATGTGGTCGTTTAAATAGTTGCAGAAATTCGATCCCTTCAAAAGATTTGTGAATACATGCACAAATATATTAATATCAATAGATCAAACCCGAATTCCGAAGCCACAGGTCTCTATAGGTCAAACCCTCAGCTTAGGAACAAGAAGAAGCTCACCGCCGTACGTTCGAAAGATTGAATGCCTCGGATCTAAACTTGAAAGGTTGAAAGCCGTAGCCCTAGGTTCACTTCGGTTGACAGTGGTCTCAAATCACTTACCCAGGTCAAAGCCTTACAATGGTTTCAAATCGCTTCAGTAATCTCAAAAGAAAGAGTTTGCTTCAAAGGTTACAATGTTAATTCCACTATAGCAGACGATCACTTGAATGGTTGCCTGGTACTTGGTACCAGAGATTCAATAGCCTCAAGAGATTTGTGAATACATGCATAAATATATTGATATTAATAGATCAAATCCTCCGTTCAAATGCCCAAGCCTCGGATCTCTATATATCAAACGCTGGCTTCAAATACGCAAGCCTCAGATCTCTATATATCCAACGCTGGCCAGAGGTTCAAAAGATTGAATGTCTCTGATCTAAACTTGAAAGTGGGTTTAGCTGGTTTCAAATCACTTTCCCAAATCAAATAGCTAGCTAATACTACCAGAGTCACCTAAGTCGTCTCCCATGAATACCTATAAATCACAACTTAACTACCTATAAATCACAACTTAAGTGCCATGCAACAGAAGACAATGCCACAGAGGACAAATCTATTTCAAAACAGAGGACAAATCTATTTTAAGTGCCATGCCACAGAGGACAAATCTATCTCAACAGGGAGGACAAATCTATTTCAAGTGCCATGCCACAGAGGACAAATCTATTTCAAATGCAAAAGTTAAAAGAGAGGTAAGTTAACAGATAGGTGAGGAAGTACCATAAGGGATGTTTTACTGTACATTGCACAAAGAATTGGATTTACCCAAAATCACAGGGGATAAGTAGTGGATTGTGGCTATTTAGAGACTACGCTTTTCTTCCACAATCAATAATTCCAATGTTTGAATGTTCATATTTTAACTTATTTTGTTTGAATGTTCATAGTTTAACTTATTTTATGAATATTTGTGTGTTGTGGTGAAATTTAATTTTATTGTATAATATCAGCTATTTTTCTTGTATGTATTTCTATGCCTCCAAATTTGTCCCAAATCTATGTGTAAGCAAGAGACATGATATTGATTGATTGAAAAGTCATATTTTATAATTTAACAATATTCTATTTTGAAAGAGGTACAATCAATTATCTCTTATAATTGCCAAAATGAGAAGTATAAATGTAAATATTAGCAATGACTTAGATTTTCAATTTTTTTTGAGAGAGGTACAAACTTAATAGAGGCCACAAAATCAATCTCTTATAACTGCAAAAATGAAAAAGGAGAAATTAAAATATTTGCAATGACTTCTCTACCTTCTGAGCTTTGGCAATATGTAGTTAGACTAACGTACACTAATTACCCCAAAGTGGGATTTCAGTTCTTGGTATTTATTGAGCTCCTAAGGAATGTCATCATGTGCATCCTTGTATAGTCATCAACATCATGATGCTCATCAGATTTTTCTCTCAAAGAGGTTTCTTGTGGCACTTAGGAGCAAGAGATTCTAAATGAGATATAATTGCTCCACAATCTTTTATTGTTGTTTCTCTTGTGAAACTGTCACATGCCCCAATTTGCAAAACAATTTTATGTTATTGAGGAACATTATGTTATATTTTATGTTAAAGTATGTAATTAATGACCAAGTGGGGTCAATGATAATTTAATGTATTGCAGAATATTTTATTATTTAATAAATAAAAGATGAGGCAATAGCTTAGGGAAGCTGTTAAATGAGTGTTTACTGGTCACTTGGTGGAGAGCATATTGACAAGTGACAGCATCCTCAAACTGCTTCTAGTTGTTGCAGGTGGCAATTTCCCTATATTTGTGGTCAAGATTCCCCAAGAAAGTGGAAGAGGAGCAGCGGTGGCTCATTAAGTAAAAACTGACCCAAAAGACCTAGGCATGCTAATAAAACTTCCCATTGAAGACAGCTGAGGCTGCTCATTCTGGATTTGTGATCATTCTAAGAGAATGAAGTGCACATGTGAATTAGATGGAGGGGACTAGCTGAATAAAGTTTGAGGGGTTAAGTGCTGAAGACTAAACTTGTGCAGCTATTCTAAGCTGAAGTTCTTACTGCTATAAGCAAGACTGAGTTACTGCTGAACACTCAGTGGAGTTACAGAGGATCTCAAGATTACATCTCTCACCCAGTACTCTACTAGGAGGATCAGGAGACACGCTTGGGGGCCCTGAGAACTGCTGTTCAACTCTTCTCCAGGAGTTGGTTGGGAGGAACAACCTCCTTAAGCCGTTTTCACCTCAATTATTTGACAAGTTCTCAAGACTACATCTCTCACCCAGTACTCTACCAGGAGGATCAGGAGACAAGCTCGGGGGTCCTGAGAACAGCTGTTCAACTCTTCTCTAGGAGTTGGTTGGGAGGAACAACCTCCTTAAGCTGTTGTCACCTCATCTATTGACAGGTTCTACTTGTTTAGGTTCAGTTATTATTTTATTTATTGTTTCAGAGAAGTTTAAGAATTTTCTCATGATTATAGTATATTGTTATTTTAAATTGCTGTTTTGGGTAAAGAAAGAAAAGTTATTTATACCGTGAAAGTTAGTAATTAGTTAGATTAGGGTAAATTAGTAGAGATAATGCTCAGTTAATTGATAGATAGAAAAATTACCCAAATTGAATGCACATGTAAATGAATTAGTTTTACATGTTTTTGTGTAACTTAAATTGCAGAACTTTAGCTGTATTTGTATTATCTATTGGAAGTATTTAAATTATCTAGTTATAGGTAGAAGAACAAATTTAAATAATACATACTAGTATGCATAATATTTATACAGTAAAACTAGTATAGATATAATTCATAAATCTAGTAAGTAGACTTAAATAAATAATATAGGAACAATAAAATATTTAAACTAGGTTTTACCCAGTAAAGAGTAATTTAGGTTATTTAATTACCTAGTTAGTTATTCATGAGAAATTATAACTAGGTTTAGTGAAAAACAAAAGTACTAACGCTCCAAACTATTAGAAATAATTAGGGTTTATAGAAGATCTGTACTAACAAACTAGGGTAAAATTCTAAATTCTAAATACTAAAACTTAGCAAAGAGTATTCCAGAAAATTTCAAAAAAGAAATGTAATTTCTTTTACAATATCAAACTCAGTCTTAATCTAATAAAAAAATATAGAGTATCATTATTTTTATTCGCTATCAAAATAATCCATAACCAAAGATTATCAATTCATAATCTTTTACAAGAAATAATAATTTCATACTTATCAAGTTAAACCTAAACATTAAAAAGTTGGATAACAATAAGATTAGCAACTAATTTTTTTTTAACTAAATGTAAACTCAAAATACAAGAAGAAAGTTTATTGGGTCAAGTACTATGGTAATAAACTTAACTACACATAATCCTTTCCTTTCCAGTAGTGCTATTATGATCATTTTTGTGGTTTGGAAACTTTAAAATTACCAACAATACCTTTTACAGGGTCAAGCTACAAACAAACATTTGTTAACTAGCATCTTATCCTATGCTAGTGGAGTAGATTTCTCGATCTGGAATTTTACTGGGCTAAACTATTTACCTATATTGAACCTGTAAAAGAACCATTACTCCACTGTGTTAGATGTAAGCTAAATAAGCCTCGATCTCATCTAAGATTTATTCCTACTTGACAAAAGAAGGTAATAACACTAGTATCAGAGTAAGATATAGTTTCATTTCTGGCTTTCTAAAAAATAAAACTACTGCGTTAAATATAACTAACATAGCACTTCAACATAAACTAATAAATTATATAGAGCTAAAGAAATAAAATGATCTTTGTTATTTATAACTGCTTGAATATCCGCTAACAGTTATTGGCTCTTTAGCAAGGGAAACCTTGACATTTTATGTTACATAATTTTTTTTTTAAATTTTTATGAATTTTTGGGTTATTACATGTGGTATTAGAGCACAAGGTTTAGACACTAGGCCTAAACGTGGCTCAACATGCATAAATAGAACAATAGTTTTGAAACATAGATACTGATTTTTTTTAATTTTTTTTTTGAATTATACTTCCAAAGAATTTTTCTGAGTTAACTGCAGGTATGGAAAGATTGGAGGAATATGCGGAGGAGGAGTCCCCCTACAGTGAACGAAATAATTTTCAAAGAGAACCTATACAAGAAGAAATAACTAATAATTCTTCTAAACTTCTACAAATAGTTGAGGAACTAAGAACATAAATGTAAACTGTCAAAAAAGAAAATGAGAGAATTCTGAGAGTTCAGGAGGAGCTAAATCCGATTTTGATCGAAATATTTCAGAATGAGGAAAAAGATAAATGAATAGAGTCTGAAGATATGCCTTACCAACATAAAGATAAAAAGACTAAACAGTTTAAAATTGAAAGTAGCTCATCTTCTGAGGTGTATAGTGATTCACATAAAAAGAATTATCAATATACTAGTGATAGTAGTGAAAATAATCATTATACTAGGAAGAGAAAGTTTAAACCTTATGAAGAAATCTCTGGAGAATTCAAGAAAATCAAGCCACCAACCTTTAATGGTGAAACTGAGAAGAGATAAGAGGCAGAATCATGGCTGTCTAGGATGAAGAAATATTTTCAAATTTATAACTACTCTAATCAACTAAAAGCCATGATGGCTATTTATAATCTTAGTAGGAAAGCAGATATTTGGTGGCAGGACCTAAAAAGAGTAAAAGGCATTAGGGAGAAAAGCATTAATTGGAGTACATTTAAGAAATATTTCAAGAAGAAAATTTTGTCTGAACAGTACTATGAGGAGAGGGCGAAGGAATTTTACGAACTAAAATCGGGAACAATGAATATGAAAGAACTAAATAGTAAATTTCTAAGTCTGCTCAGGTATGTGCTGTATATTGTGGACGAGAAGCCTAAGGTACAACGGTTTCTCAGTTGTTTACCCTATCATATAAAAGACAGAATTGAGTATGACAATCCGAAAACTTTAGAAGAAGCGATGAGAAAGACAAATTTCTGTTATGAACAGAATCACAAAAAGGAAAGTATGACAAATTGGAAGGAAAAAAGAACTAATAATTTTCAACAAAAGAAGAAAGGTTTTGTACCTAACCGAAATTTTAAGAATAATAACACACGGAATTTTCCCAGTAAAAATTTCCAAGGGAACAAAAGTAATTCACAAACCAATCCAAATGGTTAAAGAAATAAAGAATCTGTTAATAACCACAGTAACTATACCAAGAATTTTGAACGAAAGGAACTAATAAAATGTTGGGAATGTAATGGTCCTCATTATGCATCAGTTTGACTCAATTGGAAGAAGACTGTTAGCAACATACACACGATACAGGAGGAGATGACTGTCGATGATCTAGCAAGGACAATGGCCAGGATCAATGCAGCATTGGAGAATAGGAAAGCGGATTATCAAACTTCCATGGTGGAAGTGGAAGGTAAGCTGAATGAAATACCTATATCTATTTTAATCGACCCAAGAGCTAGTTTAAGCTATATTTCTTTTGATTTAATAGAAAAGTGTAAGCTATTAGTAGAAAAGTTTGCAAAGTACTGGTTAGTACAGCTAGCTACTGGTGCAAAGAGAAAGGTAATTAGCTTTGTTAAGAATTGTACAGTAAAAATGGATCAGTTTGAAACCTCTGTTAAGCTTAATGTTTTACCTTTAGGTTCATATGATATGTTAATTGGTATGGATTGGTTAGAACAACACATGGTAGTCCTGAATTGTTTTGATAAAACCTTTACTTGTATAAATAACGATGGAGAAACAATGAATGTAAAAGGAATCCCTAAGAGAACAACCATAAGACAGATTTCTGCTTTGCAGATTAAGAGAGCTGTTCGGAAGGGCTGTAAAGCCTTTGCTGTAACAGTAATTAATGAAGAAAATACTAATAACAAAGATAAATTAAAACTGGAAGACATTCTGATCCTAATGGAATATTCAGATGTATTTCCAGAAGAAATTCCAGGACTGCCTCTGAAATGAGAGTTAGACTTTACTATTGTGCTGGTACCTAGTACAGTGCCCAGCTCAAAAGCCCCTTATCGGATGAATATACTGGAATTAAATGAACTAAAGTTGTAGTTAAAAGAACTCATTAATAAGAATTACATTAGACCCAGTGTGTCTCCCTGGGGAGCACCTGTTATTTTTGTTAAGAAGAAGGACAAAACTCTACGACTATGTTTAGATTACCCTCAACTAAATAAAATGACTATCAAGAACATATATCTGTTACCTCGCATAGATGATCTGTTTGATCAACTACGTGGAGCAACGGTATTCTCAAAGATTGATTTATGATCTGGTTACCACCAGGTCCGAATCAAAGATGAAGACATCTTTAAAACAACTTTTAGGACCCATTATGGTCATTACAAGTTTGTCGTTATGCCATTTGGGCTTACAATTGCCCCAGCTGTTTTTATGTGTTTGATGAATAATGTAATGCATAAATATATTGACAAGTTTGTGGTCATATTCATTGATGACATCTTAATTTACACAAAGTCTGAAGAAGAACATAAAGAACACTTAAAAATTGTCTTACAAGAGTTACGAGAACATCAACTCTACGCAAAATTTAGTAAATGTGACTTCTTTAAGGATAAAATTCAATATCTGGGTCATGTGGCGACTAAAGAAGGAATTTTTGTCGACCCCGAAAAGATAAAGGAAATCGAGGAATGGCCAATCCCAAAAGACGTAACTAACGTTCAATCATTCATGGGGATTACTGGCTATTATCAAAGATTTATCAAAGGGTTTTCAAGAATTGCAAATCCCATAACTTCTTTACAGAATAAAGGGAAGAAATTTGAGTGGAGTCAAAAGTGTGAAGACAGTTTTAAAAAGTTAAAAACATTATTAACTACAGCACCAATCTTAAGAATTGCTGACCCTAATAAAGATTTTATAGTATGTACTAACACATGCAATGACGGTTTAGGTGGAGTTTTAAGTCAGGAAGGACATGTCATTGTTTATGAGTCTAGGAAGCTGAAGATTCATGAGAAAAATTATGCGACCTATGACTTAGAGTTAGCTACTGTCATACATGCCTTAAAAATGCGGCGTCATCATTTCATCGAAAGGAAGTTTATATTAATGACAGATAATAAAGGGTTAAAATATCTGTTGGATCAACCTAACTTAAATGCTAGGCAAGCTAGATGGCTAGCTTTCCTTAGCGAATACGATTTTGAAATCCATCATATTAAAGGAAAATAAAATAAGGTTGCTGATGCATTAAGAATAAATGCAAAACTGAATTTTACAGTAGAAATCAGCACCTATAAAACAAATTTAGAAGAACAACTAGAAAATAGAATAGGGCAAGATGAAAATTATCGGAAATTACAAGCAAAGGTAAGAGAAAATTTAATAGAAAGTCTAAGTACAGGGTATAGCTTGAATGAAAAAAGAATTATTATTGTATAAAGATAGTCTATACGTATATAATGTACCTAAGATTAAGTTGCTTATTTTAAATTAAATTTATAAAACTCCTTATTCAGGGCATCTAGGTTATCAGAAAACTATAACCATGCTAAGAGAGGATTATTTCTGGCCAAACATGAAAAATTAATTGGCAGAATACATTGCTAAGTGCTTTGAATGTCAGCAAGTAAAGACTGAACATCAACATACAACTGGGTTACTTCAGCCATTGCCTATTCCTAGCTGGAAGTGGGAGATAATTAGCCTTGATTTTACCACGGGACTACCTAGAAATCAAAACTTAAATGACTCAATAATCGTAGTTGTTGATAAATTGAGCAAAGCAACTCATTTTATACCTGTAAAAACTACTTATAAAGATGCAAATATTGCTGATATTTTCTTAAAACAAATTTTTCGGTTACATGGAATACCGAAGGTAATAATTTCAGACAAAGACCCTAAGTTTACGAGCAACTTTTGGAAGTATTTGTTTAAAGGATTAAATACTACATTAAACTTCAACATCTCTTTTCATCCTCAAACAGATGGACATACTGAAAGAGTAAATCAGGTATTGGAGGATCTGCTAAGAATGTATGTAAAAGAACAACTAGGTAAATGGGAAGATTACTTACACCTAGTAGAATTTGCTTACAATAATCACTATCAAGCCTCAACAAGGTATAGTCCTTTTAAAATTTTGTATGGAAGGAAATGCAATACCCCCATCTCATGGAGTAATCTAGTGGACAGGCTAGTATTAGGGCAAGAACTATTAAAAGAGATGGATTTAATTGTAAAACAGGTACAAAGCAACTTGAAAGTTGCGCAAGATCGACAGAAAAGTCAAGCAGATCTTAAACGAAATCCAAAGGAGTTCCAGGTAGGTGAAAAATGTCTTTATTAAGGTGAGACCTAAAAAGAGTTCTCTGAGATTAGGTAGTTGTGCTAAGTTAGCACCATGATATTGTGGACCTTTTGAAATACTGTCCAAGATAGGACATATAGCATATCAGTTAGCTTTACTGCCAAATTTAAGAGTTCACAATGTTTTTCATATTTCTGTATTTAAAAAATATGTACATGATGCTACTCATGTTATTAACTGGAATGATGTGCGGGTGGAACCCAAAGGAGATTTTCTGGTGGAATCGGATTGTATACTCGAAAGGAGGGAGATGTCGCTTTGGAATTGCACCATTGGTCAGGTGAAGGTGCAATGGAAGCACCTTAGTCTAGAAGAAGCCACATAGGAATTGGAAAGTCATATGCAGGATGCATATCCAATTCTATTTCAGGGAAATTGTGAGGATGAGGAACAAATAACATCGAGGACGATGTTATAAATTAAGGGGGTGTGTATGTCACATGCCCCAATTTGCAAAACATTTTTATGTTATTGAGGAACATTTTGTTATATTTTATGTTAAAGTTTGTAATTAATGACCAAGTGGGGTCAAGGATAATTTAATGTATTGCAGAATATTTTATTATTTAATAAATAAAAGATGAGACAACAGCTTAGGGAAGCTGTTAAATGAGTGTTTACTGGTCACTTAGTGGAGGAGACTAGGTGGAGAGAATATTGACAAGTGGTAGCATCCTCAAACTACTTCTAGCTATTGCAGGTGGCAACTTCCCTATATTTGTGGTCAAGATTCCCTAAGAAAGTGGAACAGGAGCAGGTGGCTGATTAAGTAAAACTGACCCAAAAGACCCAGGCATGCTAATAAAACTTCCCATTGAAGATAACTGAGGCTGCTCCTTTTGGATTTGTGATCATTCTGAGTGAATGAAGTGCACATGTGAATTCGATGGAGGGGAATAGCTGAAGTAAGTTTGAGGGGTTAAGTGTTGAAGAATTAACTTGTGCAGCTATTCTAAGCTGAAGTTATTACTGCTATAAGCAGGACTGAGTTACTATCGAACACTCAGTGGAGTTGCAGAGGATCTCAAGACTACATCTCTCACCTAGTACTCTACTAGGAGGATCATGAGACAAGCTTGGGGGTCCAGAGAACTGTTGTCCAGCTCTTCTCCAGGAGTTGGTTGGGAGGAACAACCTCCTTAAGTTGTTGTCACCTCATCTATTTGAGAGGTTCTACTTGTTTAGGTTCAGTTATTATTTTATTTACTGTTTTAGAGAAGTTTAAGAGTTTTCTCATGATTATAGTATATTGTTATTTTATTGCTGTGAAAATTTATTTATACTATGAAAGTTAGTAACTAGTTAGATTAGGGTAAATCAATAGAGATAATGCTGAGTTAATTGATAGATAGAAAAATTACCCAAGCTGTATTTTTCCACACCTCTTGCAAGGAAGTACTCTAGTACAGTAGGTATGATTAAATCAGACAAGTAGATTTAAATAAAATTGAATGCAGATGTAAATGAATTACTTTTACAGGTTTTTGTGTAACTTAAACTGCAGAATTTTAGCTGTATTTGTATTATCAATTGGAAGTATTTATATTATCTAATTACAGATAGAAGAACAAATTTAAATAATACATACTAGTATGCATAATATTTATACAGTAAAACTAGTATAGATATAATTTATAAATCTAGTAAGTAGACTTAAATAAATAATATAGGAACAATAAAATATTTAAACTTGGATTAACCCACTAAACAATAATTTAGGTTATCTAATTACCAAGTTAGTTATTCATGAGAAATTATAACTACGTTTAGTGAAAAACAAAAGTACTAATGCTTCAAACTATTAGAAATAATTAGGGTTTATAAAAGATCTATACTAACACACTAGGGTAAAATTCTAAATTATAAATACTAAAACTTAGCAAAGAGTATTCCAGAAGATTTCAGAAAAGAAATGTAATTTCTTTTACAATATCAAACTCAGTCTTATTCTAATAAAAAAAATATACAGTATCATTATTTTTATTTGCTATCAAAATAATCCATAACCAAAGATTATCAATTCATAGTCTTTTACAAGAAATAATAATTTCATACTTATCAAGTTAAACCTAAACATTAAAAAGTTGGATAACAATAAGATTAGCAACTAAACAAATTTTTAACTAAATGTAAACCCAATAAAGACAAAAACCAAACAAATATAATATGGCATACGACCCTTCATATATATTATATGTCTAGGCTTAACAGCTTGATAAAAAATGACTTTTATAAATTAAACAGAAGTCATAAATTCAAAAATAAACAACCATCAGATAGGGCTATGGAAGCCCTTCACCATTTCAAAATATACTGTAAGTACGACCAATCATTCTCCTATAAAAACCCTCATCAAATCTTCATTAAACCATCGATTGGTTTGACAAACAAGTCATGGCTTAAAGACAGAGTTTACAAATTATCACCATCTTTTTCAATTAAGGCCGAGAAGGCCCAAAACCAAATTTTATGAAGTCGTGGCTGTGAAAGCCTTATCCACTAAATACATTAGCCACGAGGGCTTTAAAAAATAAAAATTAAAAGAACAAACATAAGAAACAATGACTGCGGCCGAGTCAATAACCAAAACACTTGGTAGTGCCATCACTTTCCACCACATAGTTTACGCAGGAGAAACCCCAGGTGAACCGAGGCTTACCAGGGTGGACGCCTCAAGGAAGCCCATAGGTGAAACTATGCAGTTACAAGTTGGGACATGGAGAGTCTGTGTACGGAGAAGAAGCCAATTTATGTTAGCCACTTCTTTTTCACAAATTAATAATGGAAACTGTGCTAATAAATTGTAAAGAAAAACCATTGTTTTTTTACCGTGTGGAGTCAAGCAACCAGGAAGTCATGAAAATCCTTAGCCATGACGAGAGAGTCTCAAACCGTCGACACAAAAACCAGCAGTAAACAAGAATAAAAATTTCTTTACGCCACAACTCTTTCATGCTGGTTACGGTTTGTAACATTCACGCAGAGATTCAACTCTCAAAACAAAATGAAGGTAAAAACAACCCAAAACCCTCTTATTCTCTTCACAGTAAAAAACCACTTCACTCTGGACAGTAAACTACTTACTGAACCTGCTTCACCAGCTCAGCAAGGGTGCAAAGGCTTATGTGCATTTTAATAGGGTTTCGACAGAGAACGTGGCGGCCATGAGCCCTTGGCTTGACCACTCCACCATCCAAACAATACAAGCATGTTTTAAGGGTTTCAACAAGTTATATGACGATACAAGTCAACGAGAAACCCTATCTCTCTATGCCATCCACGTGTCCATCCAATGATTTGCACAAAGTGGGTTTCAATCTTAGTTGCAAGACTCAAATTTGAATCCTGCATAATCATTAGGATTCAAATCAAACTTTATAAAATTAAATTATTGCATAATGATATAACCTCGCTTTGATTATGCTTTTCTTCCTTAAAACCATAGACTTTGTACTATGTGTTAGGTGTGTTCTCTCTACTAGGGTTTTAAACTTAATTCATCTATAACCTTAGTATATATATATAAGAAATCCTCATTTTAATTAATGTTTACTATTAACAATAATAGTATACAAATAAAAAAAATGAGTTACATGGGGTTACTTAATCATAAGAAATCCTGGAGAAATGATCAATATAATAGTACTTTAGAAATCACGATTTACTTTTAGTAATTAAGAGTTCTTATGAAATGAGGTGTTATATGCAAGAAAAATAAGTAACAGCACATGATTGAGAAGAAATCAATAACGTAGTATATTTAAAGTTTAAAAAGGACTCAAATAGATATGAACAACTCCTTAGACTTTTCTCTAAAAGACAAATATGTAGATATGGATGCAAATTCGTGTAACATATCTTCTCGTTATGAAATTTTTAAGCCACTATACTCTTTTGGCAGAAGTGGAGATGTTCTCAATTTACAATCCCTCGAAATGAAGAATATGCATATAACTGAAAATACAAGAAGAAAGTTTATTGGATCAAGTAATATGGTAATAAACTTAACTACACATAATCCTTTCCTTTCCAGTAGTTCTATTATGATCATTTTTGTAGTTTGACAACTTTAAAATTACCAACAATACCTTTTACAGGGTCAAGATGCAAACAAACATTTGTTAACTAGCATCTTATCCTATGCTAGTGGAGTATCTTTCTCGATCTGGAATTTTTCTGGGATAAACTGTTTACCTGTATAGAACCTGTAAAAGAGCCATTACTCCACTATGTTAGCTGTAAGCTAAGTAAGCCCCGATCTCATCTAAGATTTATTTCTACTTGACAAAAGAAAGTAATAACACACTTAGTATTAGAGTAAGATGTAGTTTCCTTTCTGGCTTTCTAAAAAATAAAACTGCTGCGTTAAATATAACTAACCTAGCACTTCAACATAAACTAATAAATTATATAGAGCTAAAAAAAATATAATTCTCTTTGCTATTTATAACTGCTTGAATATTCACTAACAGTTATTGGCTCGTTAGCAAGAGAAACCTTGACATTTTATGTTACATTAAATTTTTTTAAATTTTTATGAATTTTTGGGTTATTACAGAAACTTAGTCACCCTTATTAGGATTTTATACTACCATCCCTCCTTTCTAATTCTTATGTGTTGCTCTTCATGCTTATTTGTAATCACCACTTATGCATGCTTCGACTACTGTTATCACCAAACATCTTCGAGCTGTGACATGTTTGTCTCTGCCACAATTTCCAGTTATCCATGCCTTCCCGTTATCCATGCATACAAGTTATCCACGCATAGAAGTTATCCTTTCATCAGCTACCATTTATTTTTTATATATTTTTTATAATTATTTATTTTGATGTTGGAAACTATGTCATATTAAAGTGATTGAGCAATGAGTTATCCATTCCTAGCTACATGTTATCATGGGTACATGCCTAGCTACATGTTATCATCGTCTTTCTTTGGAACGACTGCCATTATCCATTCATTAGCTACAAGTTATCCATGCATCAACTACCAACTATCCATTCATCAAATACCAAATATTACTTGTATTCTTTTTTTTATAATGGTTTACTTCAAATTTTGAATGATTCCCATAAAGTCAACATCGAGAATACACTTGTTTCACCCTCCTTCAATCTAGGAAAAACATAGATGGTAGTCCACCCCAAATTCTAAGATATAAATCTCTATGAACGTAACTAACCTATATTAATACTAGAACAACAACATAACATGTGGTTGGTAAACACGCATAGGTCACAAGTTAATGTTGGGTAAAATATATAGCTTATTAATTCACCCTTAGAACAACTACACTGTATGTGCAAAGTAAGATAACTTTGGTAATGAGAACTAATTTCCTAGAGAACTTTCAAACAAGAATAACATAAATTCTAAGTTAACCCCAAACTACTTGAAGATCAAACTAGTTCAATGCTAAAGAAAGAAGAATGATGCAAAACAAGCTACTCTCTAATCAAGATGCAAGAAAGGAAAGTTAGATTAATCCAATGTAAAACTTCATTTTCCAAACCAAATATAGTTATGAGAAATCAAATACTTTTATGCATTCAACTCAAAAGTAACATATGTAAACAAAACTTCAAAAGATAATATATTTCTTATCCTACTTCAAGCAATCTTTATAACAAGTCTTAAATGTTAAATAACATAACTAAATCTGATTCTAAATGCAAAGAAAGCAAAGAACTTGAGAACATTCTAAAATGGTTTCAATATTCTAAATCTCAATCATTATAACTCAATCTTGCAACAACAAAAATCTATTTTATATTCAAGGCAATCAAATCTCTAAGAGAAACTCAAAATCATCATGTAAACTTATCTACCAAATCAAATAACAACTTCAATTTTTAGAAGATGCAATCTCAATCTACTACTTTTAATCTTCATAAGAAAAAGAACAATATTTCAAACTTCAAAACTGAACTACTATGTCTTAATAGAAATGAAAATCAACTTAAAAGAAACTACTTATAAACTATTGTAAAGACATTTGCTTGCCAAAACAATTTTGGAAAAGACTTATTGACATTCCTCTCAAAATAATCCAACTAAATGAAAAATGACTCAAGCATCAAACTAATTAAAATCCAATACAAAACCAAATTAACTATTTCAATCTTAACTCAAATTCAAGAGCAAATGGATCAATAACTTTGAGATTAGAAACTATGGTTTTGGATTCTTCAATGTATTTTGAAACAAGAAATAAGTATGCAATCTATGTTATTTGTGAACTAAGAAACAATGAATCTAAGTGCTCTGGCGTGAGACTAAAAGTTTATACTACTCAAGCATTAAATATCTATTAAAGAGAAATTTTTTTAACTCTAAGACATTCATGTAACTACTTATATTAAATCTACAAGCAAGACCATAAACCAAGTATGCACAAGACCAAAATCAAACTAAATTCAAATGAACAAGAACTATAACTAATCATTCCAAATCATTCATCAAACTATTAAATCCAAAACATAAATATAAAGCAATACACTTGTTATATATTCAAAAAATAGGAATCGAATCAAAAGAATGAACTTGTTATGCTTACAAGAGATATAAACCTACTATCACAATGAATCTATGATGAAATAGAAAGGAAACAAAACTTATGAACATAGATATGTACCTTTTGCATCAAACTAAAACATAAGAAGTATGTATGGACAAAGATTGCACAAAGATGAATATGTACCAAATCTACAGGTAGGTCCCCCTTCAGATCCAACAATGAAACTATGCACAAACTTCTTCTCGAGAACAAGTCATGTATCGAGCAAGAATTATTCTTGACAAAACCTTGGTTCTCGTTTTGGTTGGAAAAATCTGCAAGTATGAAAAGAGTTAAATTATTTTTCGTCCCAAGTGTCGAACATCAATTCTCTACTTCTTCCAAAGAAACTTGATGAAATTTTGCAATCATAGAAACTAATCATTCAATCTTGTTAATAATCAATAAATAATCAACTTTAAACATATAAAACACATTTTGATCGAAAATAGGTTTAGATGTCAAAATGATAGGATAATGAGCTTAATAGTCCAAAATTGACATGAAAGTCATTATAAAAGGCAAGGCTTGAGGTAAGTATCATCCTTTAACTTAGTAAAAAATAATGACAAAAATATGGTTCAACAGTTAAGTGTCATTAATAAAGTATCACTTACTTGTTCTCCTCTTCTTCTAGTTAAATGAGTTATCTATTACAAGTTATCCATGCATCAGCTACTAGTTATCCATGCATCACTTATATTTTATATTTTTTTCTTAATAATTGTTTATTTTGATTTTGTAACGACTCCCATAGAATCAATATGGACAGTACACTTGTCTCACACTCATGCAATCTAGACAAAGCATCTAGGTGCTTGTCCACCCCAAAATATCAAATAAAAACACCTATTAGTGTAAAAACATTTGCTTATTAAAATCTATAAAGATGAACAATGCAAGTATTATCACTAACCTTGGTTTTAATAAATAATAAAAACTTGATATATTATTACATTTTCAAATGAAAAAATGATTTATTGTTACACGTTCCCTAGGACGCACCCCTTCCATTAGTATAGACTTTATGACGAAACCATTTGCCTTTTGTTTTGCTACAGACTTTATGATGAAACCATTTGGATTTTGTTTTGCTACAAACTTTATGAGAAAACCATTTGGATTTTGTTTTGATTCACTATTGGCATGGATCGTTTTAATGTCGTTTAAATCTATAAAAGGAAATAAGAAAGTCTTTTTTTTTCCTTAGATTTCAAATGTTGAATTTCATTTCCATCATAGTGTAGATGGATATCTCTTCCACTGTTGTTAGTTTTTCTTTCTTTCGTTTTTAAATTAGATTTTAAATGTTAAATTTTTAGGGAATCTCTAGGAACAAATACACTCTTTTATATGAGTAATCTATTTTTTTTTCAATAAGGAATAACTATTGTAGGCAGGTCACGAGTTTTCTAGGAGGAGGAATTTGCATAGGAGCCAATTTTCATCATGCTATTGAAAACATGAATGCATTATGGAATTGCATGAATGGTTGGGAAGAATGTAGCAGAGGAATTCCTTTTCCTATGAAGCCCAAACACATGAGAATGGTGTTTCATCGAGATAAGGATAATTACGCAAAACCCAACATTTCTAGGATTAAGAAGGTGGAGATAGATCATATTAAGGAAGCACGAGTTTTGAGGTGTACATGGGATGATTTACAACCCATAGAATATCCATAAAATCAATGTATGCGTGGGTGACACCTCAATGAAGGATGCTCAAAATAGTACTATGGAAAAAAAAAACATAAGATTAGAGATCTCAACTTTCCATTTTACCGAACAAATAATTCAAAATTTAAAAGAATGATCTGGAGCTTCAATATATTTTATGTCAGATTCTACGTGGTTTTGGAGATGTGTATTGAAATCTAGACAACTTTTAGAGGAAGACCTTGTATATTTTGTAATCGCTGCTCAGTGCATAGTCTGGGTATAACCACCCTTGCCTCCAACATATTTGGGTAATGCATATCCTCTGGTGTTGCTCGGACTACAACCAAGTAACTATTGGAGCAAGATATCGACTTTGTTGATGCACTCATCCAACAAGCCATATTTTATTGTACCTCAATGAACCGCCTCTCGAGTAATAATTGCTTAGTATGGAATAAATTGATAAAGTTATTTAGCAAATAGACAGTAGTCATATCATCTTTATTAATAAATCATGGACACAAGCAAGGAAATTAAACATAAAAACTGAACAACAAATTTTATTAATTGCAAAGTGCACACTACAATGATTACAACAACCTTTATTTATTTCATTACATTACATTGGAGAATGGTTTACATAAGTAATCTCAACATAAACTTTTGGTTGTAACAATATTTAAACTAGTATTTAATTAATTGAAGCCTTAATCTTCGACACACCATCTTAACGCTACAATTAAAAAACTTAATTGACAATCTTTGAAGTAGATTTTTTTTCTCTGCATATTCATATTCTTGCATGTACTTCATCATGTTGTCTCAGCACCATCGTAAAGGTATAATTTTGGAGTTGGATTCTTGAGCTTCCAAATTCCACCAATTAGAGATATCCATAACTCCCGAATCAGAGATATCTCAAAGTCAATTACTGGACAATCCACATGTCTCACAACCTTGACAACAAATGATGGATCCTTTCTTAGGACACAACTTCTAAGTTAATTGGACAATATACCATATTGAGTTACAATAACTTGACTCCATATAGCAAATAAAAAACCTGAATATTGTTAACACACCAAATCTGTTCGATATACACGAGCATTGGAGGGAAGTCGACAAAAACGGGGTTTAGGGTTTTCACCAGGTGAGGTTGGGCAAGCGGCGGCTAGGTCGTGCTGGTCTTCCTACAGACGACGACCCTGGGCCTCCTGAGGAGAGACATAGCGGCATTGGGGCAGGGGGACGCTGCTTCGGTAGGAAGAGATCCAGTGCCTGGACGGGAGAATTCAGATAAGGCAGGAACCAGAGGCGGAAGTCACACAGGAACCAGGTCAGGCAAGAAGGTTGGCCTAGGGGGCTGCTTGCCGAAGACCACTGCCATCCCAGCGATTCAAATTAGATCTGAGGCAGTTAGAGGCAAGATTGAATCATGGAAGGAAAAGGCCCTAATCAGGAAATTTGTGGGGATATGGACAAAGGTGAAAGACCTGGTTAAATGGATAAATAGTGTGTGGAACCCCAAAGGGAACTATGACCTTCATTTAGGCTCAAAGGGATTCTTTACCATTATCTTTTTTAACCAGGAAGACAAAGATAGAGTCATGGAGAGAGGCCCATACTTCTTCTTCTTGGCTGGGTTATACCTTCATCCATGGAAGGAGCGTTTTAACCCAGAGACGGAGGATATGACGGTTGCACCGGTTTGGATTCACCTCTTCTCTCTTTTAGGTGAGTACTGGGATCTGAATACCCTAAGGGTCATCGAAAACACATTGGGGGGATTCATAAAGATAACAGAACAAACCAAGATCCAAAGGTATACCTCTTTTGCTCAGATCTGTGTCTATATGGATCTTTCTAGAGAACTCCCGGAAGCAATCAGTTTAAACTGGGAAGATGAAGAATGGATTCAGCCCATTGACTATGAGTAACTCCCCTTCAAATGCCATCACTTCCATGACTATGGTCATCTTGGAAGGAACTGCCCCAAACTAAGCCATGGGGCTGGACCGTCTAAACCTTGTTAGGATAAAGATATTGAAACAGATGGGTTCACACAGGTAAAAAACAAAAGAAGAAGCAGAGGGGGAGGAAGACCCAATGCAAGAAAGGAGCAGGTGACAAAGGAGAAACAATCCAGAAACCCCTTTGAGGCTCTGGGGATAGAGAACGAGGATGGGGGAATCTCCACCGAGAAACCTACAGCAGAATAGCATGAAAATCTCATCAAGATACCAGAGGAAGAGGATGTGCAGTAGAAGGAAGGGACGAAGGAGGAAGAAGGAGATGACATGGAACTCAATGAGCTAGATTTGGACACGATTGAGGAAGAATGTGGGAAGAAAGGCCAAGGCTATGTCTCTCGACGCCGGATCGAACTCCTACAGGAGGTATCATTCGAACTGGCGCCCATGAGAGTCTAGGGATTGATCCATATTCTCAAAAAGGCAATAAGAGGAAATCCCTAGAAGACGAGTTAAGAAGAGGTAGGAAGACGAATAAACAATGCATAACAGTGGTGGGAGTTAGACTAATTGAATCTGGCCAATACCCTATGATCAGGGCGGACTTCTCCGAAGTTAAAAAGGGTTGTCAATGAAGTTCATATTGTGGAATATAAGGGGGTGCGACAACCCCAGGAAGTGGAAAACACTGAATAGGAAAATCAGGCAGGAAAACCCAGATATCCTTTTCCTTCAAGAAACAAAGTGCTACCTTGAGGGCTTAGAGAAAATAAGGGACAACATTTGGAAAGGCAGTCACCTTATGGCCCTAGATGCGGCCAGATAATCTGGTGGTGTGGCAATTTTTTGGCAGCCTAGGACTATGGAGCTTTCTAACTGGCACGCAAACAAGTTTGCTCTCATGGCAGACTTTCACATCTTGGATTCGGGGGTGAGGGGCTCCCTGGGGAATGTTTATGGCCCCAATAGTTTCCCCGAGAAGTAGACCTTCATGGATTTCCTCAATTGGGATTGATCCATATTCTTAAAAAGGAAGTAAGAGGAAATCCCCGGAAGACGAGTTAAGAAGAGGTAGGAAGACGAATAAACAACGCATAACAGCAGTGGGAGTTAGACTAATTGAATCTGGCCAATACCCTATGATCAGGGTGGCCTTCTCCGAAGTTAAAAAGGGTTGTCAATGAAGATCATATTATTAATTCTTGCACATGATCTAGGAACTAAGATTCAATCTCATCAAAGAATTATTAACAATTACTCATGAATTAGCAATAACTGGAATTTTTCAGGAAC
>LPNX010652129.1:133692-163759 GCA_001517045.1 Pseudotsuga menziesii
CGTGGAATATAAGGGGGTGCGACAACCCTAGGAAGTGGAAAACGCTGAACAGGAAAATCAGGCAGGAAAACCCAGATATCCTTTTCCTTCAAGAAACAAAGTGCTACCTTGAGGGCTTAGAGAAAATAAGGGACAAAATTTGGAAAGGCAGTCACCTTATGGCCCTAGATGCGGCCAGACAATCTAGTGGTGTGGCAATTTTTTGGCAGCCTAGGACTATGGAGATTTCTGACTGGCACGCAAACAAGTTTGCTCTCATGGCAGACTTTCACATCTTGGATTTGGGGGTGAGGGGCTCCCTAGGGAATGTTTATGGCCCCAACAGTTTCCCTGAGAAGTAGACCTTCATGGATTTCCTCAATTGGCTTAAAGAGAAAATTGAGGTGGGAAATTGGGTGCTCGGAGGGGATTTCAACTTGATTGCCAACCTTGGGGAGAAGAAGGGAGGAAGACGATGTCTGGATAAATACCAGGAATTTTTCTGTGAGTTTCTAACTCAGAGCTCACTTGTTGACCTAGAAACAGGAAATGGATGGTACACTTGGAATAATAAGAGGGGGGGGGGACACCTGGTTGCCTCATACCTTGATCGATTCTTGGTGTCTGAAAATGTTATGTATAGCACAAGGGAAATTATGGTTGATGTTCTTCCAATAGATAGCTCTGACCACTGGCCCATCAGCCTCACCTGGGATTGGTCCTACCCATCTATGGGAAAACCTTTCCATTTTGAACGATTCTAGTTGGAACATAAAGAGTTCAAGGACCTTGTTAATCAGTGGTGGCAGGAGTTGGTTCCCCCCCTAGGGACAGTTATGTACCGCTTTCCATAGAAACTCAAGGCTTTGAAGGCCAAAATTCACATGTGGAATAGGGAGGAGTTTGGGAACATCTTTGAGGACAAAAAAGGGTTGTTAAATGAGCTGGAACTCGTCAACAGAAAAGGCATGGAAGTAGGTTGGGATGAGGACATGAAGGCCAAAGAGAAGGAATTAATGAGTCAAATTGAGGCTAGGGAAAGGCATGAAGGAATATTTTGGCAACAGAAGGTGAGGGTTAAATGGCCGTAGGAGGGAGAAAGAAACACTAAATTATTCCATAACTCGGTGATTCAGAACAGGAGCAGTTCTAGAATCCAGAAACTTAAGAAAAGAGATGGTAGCAGGGTGGAAACCAGATGGAAGATAGAGGATGAAATCACACAACACTTCTCAGAGATTCATGGTGGGGATAGAGGAAGGGATATTGACCGAATTACCAGCCTAGTTCCCAGGGAAGTCACTGGAGAAAACAATGATATGCTGACCAAGCCAGTTGGGATGTAGGAGGTAGAGGAAGCTATCAATCAAATGGCCCTAGGGAAAGCTCTTGGTCCTGACGGTTTCATAGCAAACTTCTTCCATCACTTCTGGGATCTTATCAAGGAGGATGTGCTAGATATTGTGGAGGAATCCAGAAACAAGAGGGGTGTCCTCAAAGCCTTCAATGCGACCTTCCTAACCCTAATCCCTAAAGAGGTAGGGGCAGACACTCCTGACAAATTCAGACCGATAACATTATGTAATGTCATCTACAAAATCATCTCCAAGGTCATTTCTAACCGACTCAAACCCCTTCTCCTGAAGCTTATCAGCCCAGAGAAGTCAGGCTTTGTCAAAGGAAGATAGATCCTGGATGGGGTCATTCTCATCCATGAGGTACTGCATTCACTCAAAATCATGAGGAAACCCGGTATGATGATTAAGCTTGATATAGCAAAGGCTTATGATAAACTAAATTGGAAGTTCATGGAGAAAATGTTGGACGCCTACAGTTTCTGCCAAGGATGGGTGGAATGGGTCATGGGTTTAGTCACAACAACCTTCTTCAACATTCTCCTTAATGGATCCCTGACTAACAACTTTCATCCCTCTTGTGGTATCAGACAAGGTGACCCTCTTTCTCCTTTCCTTTTCATCCTTATGGCTGAAGGTCTGAGTCGCCTCATCGTAGCCCAAGCTGATCGAGGGGAAATCAGGGGGTTAAAAGTCCATGAGGGAATGACACCTCAGACACCCCAACAATTTGTTGACGATACTATGCTTATGGGGAACCATTTATTCCAAGAAGCACAAAGCTTCAAAAACAGCCTGGATCTCTTCACAAAGGCCTTAGGCTTGGCTGTCAACCCAAATAAGTCTTAGGTATTTTTTGTGAACACTACCCCTACCACTTAGAGGAACATCTTACAGATCTTGGGATTCTCAAAAGGTTCTTTCCCATCCAAATACCTTGGGATCCCCCTAGGAGTGGGGAGGTTGCAGAAAGAGTCTTGACAGGAACTCTTGGATAGAATGAAACATAAACTTTCAAGCTGGGTTCTGCGTCCCTTAAATTTTCCAAGTAGATTGATCCTGGTCAAATCTATCATGCAGGCTATGCCTACTTACCTCTTCTCGATTCTGGTTTCCCCCAAGTCAATCCTCAAGGAAATACAAAGGCTTCAACGAAATTTCTTATGGGGTGGTCACGAGGAGAAAGCTAAATTCTCTCTAGTATGGTGGGAGGATATATGTCGGCCAAAGCAGCAGGGAGGGTTAGGCCTCAGATATCCTGATGTGATGTCTGAGATCCAAGGAGCCAAATTTTGGTGGTGGTGGGTAAATCACACGTTGAAGCCATGGGCCAAGCTCTGGCATATTAAATATGCTTGAGACCGGCAAATACAGCAACTGATTAGATTCAACGAATCCCTTAGCGGTTCCCCCATATGGTTGAAAGCGCTGGCTGGTAAGAATATTGGCCAGGATCATAGTTTCTGGGAGATTAGGGATGGCAACAGGGAAAATTTTTGGGATGATTCATGGAATCAACTTCCCATCCTTGGCAGAGATCCGAGATCGCTGCATATCAAGGACAAGGTGATTGAGGCGGGAAATGTCCAAGTGAACCAGTCTTAGATGGTCAGAAATTATATGGATCAACGCTAATGGGATTTTCAGGAAAAACCTGATCTCACAAGCGTGTCTGATTGGGAGGCCTTCCAAGAAGAAATGAGAAAACAATTCATCAAGGTTCAGGAAGGTCCTATTGTCTTAAGATGGGGATACACTTATAGAGGCTCCTTTAACATTAAGGAAGCCTACAAAATCAGGCGTGGTCGTCATACAGAGGTCGACGGTATCTGGAAGAAAATATGGATAGTAAATCTTTGGCCCAAGGTCACTCTCTTTTTATGGCTGGTTGTTCGAGGGAGGATCCTAACTAGTGAAAATTTCAGAAGGAAGGGGGTGAAGGGACCCTCTCAATGTTTCCTGTGCTACCAAGAGGAGGAATCCATGAGCCACCTCCTTGATAAATGCACATATACAGTAGCCATTTGGGACAAAGGAGCGATGGTATTTCGACGAAGTGATAGAAGGAAGGGCCAACCGGCTCAAACCCTAAAATATTGGCACCCAGAAGCTTATAAGAACCTTATTATTAGATCAATCTGGGACACCTTCCCAGGTATGACTATGTGGTTCCTATGGAAGGAACGAAATGCCCGGATTTTCAGGGACCAATGTAAAGATGTGGATACGGTGTGGAAAACGGTGAAGGATAACTTGCTGTCTTCCATCCAATGCATGTAATGGCATGATCAGGATAAGATTTTCCCTTGTGAAGGAGCTCAGATTGTTGTGAATTAGGGTCTAGATGGACCTATGATGGATGGCTTACAAAGAAGGGACAAGATGCCAACTTTCCAGCACAAAATTCTGGAATGCCCCTCCCCCTCAGGTCTTCAAGTTGAACTTCGATGGAGCATCCAGGGGCAATCCGGGTCTGGCGGGCTTTGGAGGTCTATGCCACGACTATGATGGAAGGATAGTGATGGTGTTCCTAGGATCAATAGGTGTGGACACTAATAACTCAGCTGAATTAGAAGGAATAATCCGAGGCCTTATGGTTTTGATCAGGGGTAGCCATTTTCCTGTGATCATCGAAGGCGACTCAAAAATTCTCATCCAGATGGCCAAAAAAATGGTGAATGGTCAAACTTCAGAAAAAGGTATCTCCCAGCTGGTGCCTTGCTAGCATGTTGGAACACCTCCGTGCTCTCCTCCACACCTACTCAGTGATCTCCTTTTGCCATGTCAGATGGGAGGCCAACAAAGCAACCAACCTTTTGGCAAACGCTGGCATGGAAGGCGGACCGGGCTATCGATGCGACAGACTGAAGTCTTTTGGGGCGGAGAAATGGGACCAACACTACAGACAACTGGCCTCAAGGGATGTGAACAGTGGGGCACATATGGCATGTCCAAAAGATGGCAGGACAGATGGGGGCAGGAGGCACGAGCATGCCCAAACTAGACCAACCTAAATCCTGTGTGGGTGATTTGGTTTAAATGATCGTCGTAGCTGGTGGCTGTCCTTCGCCATCATTTCGGTTAATGCTGTAGAGAATGATAAGATGGGAGATACATGACGGGATCGTCGACAGGATTGGGCTCTTAATTACCACAGGAGGGTCACTGCATATTCAGGTATGAGGGTTATTGTTTTCATGATAAGCCTGAAGCAAGAAAAGGACAGGGATGGGAGAGCTCCCACGCATTCCTCCATTTCTTATGCAGCGAAGGTCAGGCCTCCCTCCATTTTATGTCAAGGAAAAGTATTCAGGCTCTAGTTCCATGTTATCATCCCTGTGTGCCCTCTGGTGTTTGAATCTGGTGGTGCATCCCAGCGCGGCTCTCTGCTTTTATTCTGCAATCCTACCCTCTGCGTTATGGCTCCCAAGTAGCAGTTCAAAAGAGATTGGTACACTGGAGAGGCATCTACCCATCCTGGCACCAAGGGGAAATCCATTCTAATTTGGACCCGTCAAACCACCAGGGCCCAGCTCCAAGCTCAGGAGGAGGCTGATCATTTCAAAGAGCGCGTTCTGCCTCGAATTCGTCGGGAAGTAGAGAAGGTGGTCGAAGAGCTATGGGAAGAGGTGAAATGTATGCCAAGGGAACGACTACATGAGGAGGTGGTAGACTGGGTCCTGGACCCTGGAAACACGGTTGGCAGAGCCTCCGCTTATGACTGCATGCTGATGAATTATTGGGTGACCATGCGGATGGTGGGTCACTCCTTGGTGGTGCATGAAGCCAAGGGAGATGGGGGCGCGGAACCAGTGCACTTCTAGAAAGAGCACAATAGTGAGTGCCATACCATGCACCAGAAAATTGACATCATAGTGACCAAGCTGGGTTCTCATTCCATTCGGTTGATTGAAGAGCACTGGAATGCGCTCGGCCATGGGCAAGGGACAACAGGAGTAGACCAGTGGATACGAGAGTACCAATGGGAGTCCAGAATGTTGTTGTTCCCCAGCATGCCTCTGTGGCAACATATCCATCTGTTTCGCCCCGATGGGGAACCTCTCCTCCAGGCTGGGTCTGAACTTTTCCCTTTATGTTTGGGTGTTTGTAGGATATAGTTTCAGCTAGAATTTACTTAGATAGTGGAATTCGTAGCCGTAGCGATAAATATATAGTTTATGGTGATTTGAGAGTTTCATAGGATTTATAGCAGCTCTGTTTTGATAGGGGAAGGAAAGCTATGTAATTTTGATAGGACTAGATGTATTGGGGGTAATTGGAAGACACGGGAAGAATCTATATAATTTTTGGAAAAAAGACCAAATCTGGATCCAAATGGGTTCGAGGACACTCCGGCCTTGAGACTATTCTAGATGAATATCTACTTTGTAATTATGCCCATGTAAAGTAATACAATGTTTTATTTACAAAAAAAACCACCAAATCTGTTCTAATACATTAACAAAATCTTTAAAATATAATTGTATAACTAAATATCCTAAGTCAATATATATACACAACTACCACTGTCTTCTTCTTTTCACATATCTATTCCACCTTATAAAAATATAATGAGGAAGGTAACTCCGGTAATTATATATTTTCACCATTACAAACAATGTATTCTTTCATATCATGGATTAAAGAAGTCTTCCAAGATAATTGGGCTGGTCTTGCATGCAACAACTTTTCACGACCAGATTTGAGTCATTTCTTTTAATTGATATGGGAACTATCTATTTGCTGGTGGGAATTTGTGCATATTTATCAAATGGTGTCTATCCTTCCTACAAAACATGATCTCCTCTACAATGGAAACAGATAGTTAATCATAATGATCAATTGTTTCTTCTAAACTATGATACCAGGTTAATAAATCATGGGTCCGCAAGAAATAAAATAAAACAGAAAAACTGGCCAACACATTTTATTAATTGCAAAGTGCATAGTGTAGTGATTACATTGATAACATGCTTTATTTATTTCATTACATTACATTGAAGATTGGATTGCATAAATAATGTCGGCATAGTGATTTGGTTGTAATTATATTTAAAATAGTATTTAATTTATTTAAAGCTTTAATCTTCAACAGTTTTCTCCCAAATTTCCTACTTACGATATAGACAGTGGGAGGGGAAGGCCACTGAGTGTATAGGATGCATCCCTTTATGAAATTGGAGGGATGATGCTAATCGATGGAAGAGAGGGAAAAATAATTTCTCTCTCCACTTGAGTTTCACACCATCGGATGGAAACCCTGAAGCAGATCCTCATGATCATCCCTCCCTGATTGAACATTCTTCATCTTTCCATGTCACGTGAGCCATTTAGGTGTGACTCTACAAAATCAATTCAACCGATGATTTTTAACGAAAAAATTAATAATGTTTCTATAAGTAGCACATGGTCACAACAATGTGGCATGCATGCATCTAGATCCACTTATTATGTACAATATGAACAAATTGTCATCACTGGAGCCACCCATTGTGCTTGTTCTCAATAGTAAACAAAAGTCAAACCCTAGCGTTGTTCATAGAAAGAAAAGTTAAATCTAATTGGTCGATAGGCATCTTCAATGAAAATTGGAGGGTGAAATCGGTAGTGGTTTCTTAATCCTTACTTAAGGATGGGCCGATAGGATGCACGTCTTTGGCATATACCTCCAAACAAATTCGTTGACCACATACATTGAATGGTTAAGATTTGTTTTAGGTAGATAGCCAACCAAAACATCTATTGCTAATCCTTCAGTTTTTTACTATTAATCCTACATCCCTCCACGTATGGAGATGATGCTAATCCTCAATTCCTATCTAGCACCGTTGTTTCAGTTAAGGAATCGATTCCTCCTCTCGACCCCTATCAATTTTCCCATATCGAGACTGTTTGAATTTGTTTCCCCCAACCAACTGATTACAGGGATGGGGTGGGTTGACATTGTTGAAATCAAAGTCGGGGGAGAAAACTAATCCCCCAAACTTATTATTGAGAGAACATGCATTCAAGATTATAAATGATGTACCAAACTCCCATGTAGGCAAGTTTTACTCACAAATTTGAATAAATATATACAAAGTACTAATCACTTTCTTTGTGGTGGATAGTTTCATGTAGGATTTAGGGTGAATAACAATCTATATGGATCTATTAAATTAATAGAATGGTAGACCAATGGAGTTGGTTGATTAACGACGAGATAGAGAAATAGTTACATCGATCAACATTTATAATCGTTTATGTATTTTATGAACAATTCATTTTGCAAATACTGATGTTTCCATTCATGTGGACATGTAGACATGTATAGGGTGGTGTCGCCCTAACTAGTATAAATTTTGATTTGTAGCTTAACCACACCCTTATTATGTGTCAAGGCATGGAATGTTGTAAATTTATAATTTGCTTTCAATGTTACAAATATTACACTTAGTATAATGGAAGAAGGTTATTTTCATGTATTTCTTTAATGCTCGGTGATAAAGCCAATTCCATATAATATACATTTACTTTCTCTGCACCAAATAATATAATTATCTGGTGTATACAAAGTGAATGTAGTCTCTATCGAATTGGCTTCATCCCTGTTTTTAATGTGACAAAAATTGGATAAGAATGTAAGATATACTTTTGGATGTTGGAGAAATTAATTACGAGTTGATGTCTTTTAAATCCCATTTGGGTGAGTCGAGTCAGAGTCAGTAGAAGTACATAACTATGAGTTAGTCTTTCAACAGGCATGGTGCACTCTTCCTTGTATTTATTCAACTATGTTTTTGTTCGACAAGTCAAGATGTTGGGTAGATTTGAAGTCATGAATTAACTCATAGTATTTAATGTTAGTCACTAGATTCCAAGAGAACCAAAATTTAGTCTTTGTATATGTAGAAGAAGAATTAATGAAAACCAGATGATGTTGGAGATGGACAGAATAAGAGAACCCAAGGTATGTAAGGTGAAAAATTCCAAGTTTGTAAATGCGGCTATAGTTTTCCTATTTTGTCGTGGTAATATATAAACCTATAATTTTTATGTGTCTATTGTCAAGAATATTAATACAACAGAACTTCTCCAGAATTACTTGTGTGAAATATATTAACATCCACCATTTGTAAAAGAAATCGAAGGAAGGCATTTCAGTAGACCTAGATAAAATCATTGGTTGACCAACTCCAAAAGATGTATTCGAGATTCGATCCTTTATGGGAATCATGGGTTATTATCGTAGGTTCATTGAGGGGTTCTCCAAAATTGCTTACCCAATAAATTAACCTCGAAAGAAATGAACTAAATTCATATGGTACAATAAATGTCAAGAAATATTTGAAAATATTAAACACTTGCTAACCACCGCACCTATTTTAAGAACAGAAGATCCATGCAAAGACTTCTTTGTATGTATTGATGCATGCTTAGAGGGATTAGGTAGTGTGTTACTTTAAGAGGATGATGTAATAAAATAGGAGTCAAGAAAACTTAAAGAACATGAACGAAACTACACACCACATGAATTAGAACTAGATTCTATAATACATGCATTAAGAATGTAGATACATTACTTAATTCACTTATTGTATGATAACATAAGATTAAAATACGTATTTGATCAACAAGGTTTAAATGCTCGCCAAGCAAGGTGGTTAGGATTCTTGAGCGAGTATGATTTTGAAATTAAACAATTTAAAAAAATGGAGAACAAAGTGGTGAATGCCCTGAATAGGAATGTCATTCCTCATTGTTTAGCTGCATCTAGCAATTATAAAACGAATCTTCAATATTTGATAAAAGAAGCAACATAAAATTATGAAGAGTACTTAAAAGTTAAAGAACAATTGGAAAGTGATGTTAATGGAAATGATTCAGTTTATTCTATAAGCTCAGAAGACTTTCTAGTTTATAAAAATCAATTATATGTACCAAATTATGAAGAATTTAAAAGATTAATTTTGAAGGAGCTACAAAAGAGACCATATTCTAGACATCCGAGATACCAAAAAATGATAACTAAGTTAAGAAAAAACTATTATTGGCCTGACATGAAGAATGATGTTACAAATTACCTAGCTATGTGTATTGAATGTCAATAAGTAGAGATCGAACGTCAACATCCTAACGGGTTATTTCAACCCTTTCCTATTTCAGAATGGAAATGGAAGATAATACGCATGGACTTTATAAAGGGAATACCTAAAAAAAATAAGCAACATGACTCAATAATGGTAGTTATTGATAAATTAATTAAAGATACACACTTAATACCTGTGAAATCTACCTTTAAAGTAATAAACATAGTTGATATTTTTATGAAAGAGATTTTTCGATTGCATGGAATTCCGAAATTTGTGATTTCTTATAGAGATGTAAAATTTACAAGTAATTTTTGGAAGTGATTGTTTAAAGATATAGATACTCAGCTGAATATGAGTACTGCTTAGAATCCTCAAACAGATGGTCAAACTGAAAGAACTAACCAAGTGTTAGAAGACATGTTGCGAATATATGCTATGGATAAACCAGGTAAATGGGAGGACTATTTACATTTAGTAGAATTTTCTTACAATAATGGATATCATGCTTCATTAAAAATTAGTGCATTTGAAGTATTGTATGGTCAAAAATGTCACACTCATGTCTCTTGGGATAACTCGGTTGATAGGATTATTCTAGGACCTCACATGTTACAGGAGATTGTAATACACTAAATACAATTGTTAATTATATATTATTTAGAATATATATATATTGATAATAAAGTAAAAATAAATGTAAATGGATTATTATTTTTATTGAATAAATGAAAGACTGAAAGGAAACATAACTGAAGTAGCTATTAAAAGAGTGTTTGCTTATCCACAAGGGGAAAAGACAAATGGAAAAAGTTGCCAAGTGAGAACTCAAGTGATGTAGGAGGCATCTTCTCCAAAATCAGGTCAAGACTCCTTGTGGAGTGTCAAAGAAAAGGAGGGCCATAAATGACCAAGTCTTAGGAAAAATACTATAAACTTAGTATGTCCATCAATCAACCAGGAGGGTGGTGATGGATGGGGAATTGATATGTTAATGCAAAGAGATGGCGCATTGATTGGATTTTGTCCTTGTGGATCAACAAACATGTTCGGGGGTTTTTGAGTAGGTAAGAGTTGGCTGCTCTAGTAGTTATTTGGGAGGAATGACAAATTCAGTTATGTTTTCCCGACATTGGTTTCAGGTTCCCTACTCAATTTCTTATTTGTTTAGCACTGCTAATTATAGTTGAGCGTAGATTTAAATTTTAAAGTTATTTAAATTTGGGAATTATATTGTGCATCTATTTCCTATCTGTTCATGTATTTTCAATAACATACTGTTAGTATAAACTGTTAGTTGTGAAATTTATCATGTACATAATGTAGAAGAATCGCAGGTCTTATTTATATGTTAAAGTAAATCTAGATTTTCTTTGATACCATCTACTTTAATATTATTAAAATATCATAATGAATACAAATGATAGAACGAAAGGATCACCAACAAAGCTAAGAATAGAGTCACCCAACTCATAGATATGAGCCCCAAATTCAACGATAATCAAATATACAACTTCTATTTCTTTTTTAGTATTCATACTTGTTTAGATCAGATCTAAATATCTTAACTAATAAAGGAACTATAGAAGGATTCACAAGTAAGTTGATATTTTAACAAGAGCTAAGGAACGATCGCCCAACTTGAATATCAGAATCCAAACTCACTATAAACACATTATCATATCGCTTAACCAAAACAAAACGACAAAACGACAAATATTAACTCTAAGCTAAATAATATAACCAATTATAAAGCCTCTACTGGTTTGGGGTATTCATACCCGTTTTGGACTGATCTGAATATTCTAAGAAACCAAAAGAAAATTGAACAACAAGATCACATTCAATCTAACATAGTAATCTTTTACAAGTTAATCAACAAATTCCCATATTACCAATCCACATTATGAACTCAACATTATTCAGATCTAGATAAAATCGTAGAGAAAATTTATTATCAAATCAATAAACATAGTTAAATACAAATGAACAGTCTCTAATATCAGGTATCCATACCCAAGGTTAGATCGACCTGATAACACATTTAATCAACAACGAGATTGTGATATCCAAGCATAATTAGAAATCCACATTTCCATTTAACATTTGAAATCAAATTACAGATCGTATCTTAACCGAGATTTCATCTTGTCAAGAGTATCGTGGCCGTAATCCAATTTATTGGCATCCACAATATAACACTAAAAACACAATGTATAGTCTCCATCTAAGAATGATTGGAAATCAAACACATTGGAGCGTGAGAGGTTGCAAGGCCCACACTATAAACTAATGAATTCAAATTCAGACCCATAAGGGTTTAAAAAAAGAAAAAAGAAAACAAAACCTATTCGACACTGTGGCTTTGAAAGTCCTATCCTTCCTTGGAATGCGAACCAATGGTAAACCAGCTTAACCCTGAATCTAAAAAGTCATACCGTAGGATTGTTAGAGGATATAAATTGTGCAGTGCAAGCCAAAATTGCATCGATAGTTACATGCACAAACTGGGTAGCGTTAGTATAATGAATATGACTAAGATTTAAATATGCATTTTTCTAATTTTTAAACAACATTGAATAAAAACCATCACCTATGAATAGAGAAGAAGGAGGGTTGAGACTAAGTGACCCTGTTGCCGCTCTTGCTAGGCCAGGCTTAGTAACCTAAATCCACATGCAAGCAGTGTTAAAAAAACATGTTTAATAAACTATAAATTGTGGAAAATTCAAAAGAATGTTGTGGGTATTCTTACCTGAATGTTGAGGATTGGGGCCATGAGGGTGAATAAGGTGTGAGCCAAAGCTTCTGCATTCCCCTGCCTTCACCCATTCACACAAACGACTAATTCTAAACAACTCAAAGTTTTGTAAGGGTAAAAATTATTAAAAATAACCAATAAGAGAACTTACCTTATGAAGTCGCGTACAGGGCCAAGGGTTGGTTCCTCCTGGATTCCCTTTCTCCACCTCTTCCTGCACAACAAAAGAAGGCTATAAGTTAAAAATCTGTAATGGATTTGGAAACTTTAATAATCAATTTAGCAGAAGGTTAATGGAAGAAATTTCTTCCTTACCTAGTTAAAAACTAGGCAGGCTGCAAGGCCTCTACAAAACACTAAGAAAGTGAATTGTTTCCTTTCATAACCCCAAGACGAACCAAGAAGGCCATGGCTATAATGGCGGCCATATTTCCATAAATCCAACTGATAAAAATCTCCAAGTAAACTCAGGTATAGACCGAAGCAAATATTTTTCTTTTATTATGGATTCTATGGGTTTGTGGCAAATGGAACAAATAATGAAGGAAGTGCAACAAACCTTAAGAGTTTCCCAGGATCGATATAAGATTTATGAGGATTTAAAAATAAGTCCAAGAGAGTTAAATGTTGGAGATCATGTGTATCTAAAGGAAAAACCAAATAAAAGTACCTTGAGCATCAAAAGTTTCTTCAAGTTGGTGCCCAAGTATTGTGCACCTTTTGAAGTGTTAGCTAAGATAGGGTCGGTAGCCTTCGAGATTGCACTCCCCCCTAGTATAAAAGTACACAATGTATTTCATGTTTCCTTATCAAAAAGACATGTACATGATGCTACTAATTGATTGGAATATGATTAAGATAGAACCCGAGGAAAAGTTGCACACAAAGCCTTTATGTATCCTCAACAGGACATTATTATATTTTTAATATTTGTGAAAATATTTCAAAAACAATTATTTTTGTAAGAGTTACCTAAAAAATAAAAATACTCACAAGAGGCGTGAGTGACACTTTGCACAATAAATTATTATTTTATATCAACAAAAGGAAAATGGAAATAGATGGTTTAATATATTAATAATAATGGAATATTTAATGGGCATATATTGACAACTATATACATGTAACTAGTTACTGTAATATTTAATATACTTGTGGTTATAGTTGCAATATACAGGGACAACTATAACCTGATACAGGATTCCATCCGTTATGAGCTTGTTTTAAACTATCTTTAAATATGAATATTGTGCAGTTATGTTTTAACTGGTTTTAGTTATGGATTCCTGAGCAACAATGTTTTTTGTTGTGATCTCCCATGCTCAGATTTAGTATTTCAGATTCCATGTTTGGGATCTTTTTTCTGAACAAGGTTCTTTATGTTAAGGTATGTTGAAACTATTTGTTCCCTATATTAATAATCATCTTGAACCACACTCATCATTGATATAACTCTTGTTTTAGTCCAGTTACTCAATGTCTTTCATAGAGCCTGATGTTTTTAGTTAGCTTATGCCTTATGTTATATTCTCTTAGCCCCATTTCATAGCCATATATCCATTCAATTCAAGCAAGTATTTTGCACTGAGCATTAAGATGTGCTACCATGATCTCTCTGTAGTTGGACTGCATCTTTTAGCAAAAGAAAATGGTTGAGGATTCAAAGGGGAATGTTTAGGGATCATCCCAAGGATAAGGGAAACTGAATTCCACCTGTCCAGATTCTTATGGATGAGGTTCCACGAAGGAATCTTCGAGAAACCCCTTGAAGCTTCTCTTTTTTGTTTTTTAAGTCGAGCACCGTACTTTGTATGAGGGAAACAAGATAGAGTTGGTGGAAGGGGGTACCTCTTGTTGCAAGAAGGAAACAAGTGGCATCATCGCTCCTTGCCAATGTACAAGGTGCATTTCCAGCATGGGTATCACTTGCTGCATAAGGACAAGGAACGGTGGTGGCTCAGAATAGGGAAAAAATATAAGGAAATAACCTTCTTCTTTCATTTTTTCACTTCAGTCTCTAAGGGATTTGAGTAATCAATGGGATACCCATCTCATAACATGATGGCGATGAGAATTAGGTGTTATAGAATGCACCTCAAAGCATGAGGCTAGAGGGATAGGATAGGCAACATGCTTTGACATAACAAGTTATAACCTCGAGGCAATGGTCCAAAGGTTGGAACTCATCAACAACCAAGATGATTTTGTAGTACATTTACACTTTTATATACATCCCAAATGAGTTACAACATGGTGACCAACCAATACAATGTAGATCCATGTGAGATATAAAAAGTCATGGAAACTAAAATAGAACGTAGATCCATGCAAAGAAGACTCAAATTTGGACATAGCTACCAAAACATACAATGTAGATCTATGTCATACAGATGCAAATATGAGCAGAACCACAAACATATAATGTGGATCCATGCAATGAATCATACAAAATACTCCATCGCAACCTTGGGAAAGGCAAACCTAATAGATGAATGCTCAATGGACACCCAGGGTCTTCATCATGTTCTTAAGAAAGTACGGTTTTGTCCATGTGAATAGATGTTTTGAAGTTGAACATAATAGAAACCACTTGATTACCGATCAATGATGTGAACCGTTAACAAGTGTGAGGGAAATCACCATTAATGTCAATGATTCCCAAGGTACCCTAACACACTTCTATGAATGTGAATAGATGAGCTGAGGTCGAACAATCAACTGAATCTTTCGATCAAAGGCCAATGATGAAAGCCTATTGTCGAAAGCGAGGAAACCTGCCATTAAGGCATGCAGATCTCAAGGTACTAACTTGTTTCTAAGACTAGTTCCTAAAATATGTGATGAAGATGACAGGAATAGTCTCGTCAGAGGAGGGTCACGATGAATCTCACATCAATGACACAAAACTTGGAACAAATTTATGGAATTTGAGTATGAAGTAACCACATGAATGAATCAAAGGAAACCAACTCAAGAGAGAGGTAGTTTTGACTGCAAAGGGTAATTCTTGACACACAACTTTCCTTTGAACATTGAACAACATGACTAAAGACTTGAAATCTTTGAATTTACGATGAAGATACCGAGACATAATGTGACGATGGACGATGCATTCTATGAAATGACTCAAAGGAGTGACATGAATCATGAAAGTGGATCAACTCGGATACAATATGAATACCCAACTGTTTGAATGAAATGTAGACATGTGCCATGTTCAAAGGTGACTAGAAAGCTTCCATTAATACAAATGAAAGATGATTCTCCTTCCCTTAATTTTCCCATTATGATATGTCGGGCCTAGGGAAAGGAAAGCATAATTCACCTAGAATTATGCTCAAGTATGAAAAGGTGTGAAAAAAAGAAGAGGAAGGAGCTACGACAGAAGAAAGGAAGAGTAGATGAAGGAAAGGAAGGCTATTGAAAACACCAATTGGTAATCGAGTATATCAATTGCAAAAATGCATTTTCATAAATTCTATAGGAGGATGACGAACTTGCGAGAAACCTTTGACACATGAACTTGTTAAGGGCTTTGAAAAATATCTTCACAATTTGGAAGATTGGTTTGTGAGTCTAGTCGAACTATTTTAAGTACTATAACTTGAAATATATGCTCATCAAAATCCCACAAAAATATTTCAAAATACAATAGTTACCCTACAATATGTCTAGCGGGTTCAAAGGGATATAATTTTCATGTTAAGTCCTCTGATGAATTTAAATAAGGTGGAAATTTTATCTTTGTATTTATTACTGAATACAAGGCTCCACACAATTGTTTACTATTTCCTATAGCCTCAATTTGGGAGCTATTGAAGAGAATTGGGGCATAAACCAAGCCATGGAAATTAGGGCTTATTTAATGCCGCGGCAACATGAATGCTAGACATTGGATCTTAAGCTGCTTGAGATAGAAATAGCAACACGCCTGCTGCAACCTCATTAAATGGACAAGCATATAAATGGATAATTGGAGCAAGACATTCTTGAGCAATTAATCAATTTATTATGATTATGATAGAAGAAAATGAAAAGGTCTTGAGCAATTAATAAATTAATTATGATTAGGATACAAGAAAATGAAAAGGTCATGATTAATTAAGAGATACATAAATTTATAATTCACTAAAGTTTTATACTTCTTATTAGTTTTTGTTATTTTGTTTAATATTTATTAGATAGTATTTGTTATATATATATAGTTTAAATATTTATACTAAATAGATATTTATAAGGATCTACTAATTAGTTTAATCATATTAACCAGTTAACCATATTTACTAACAGTTAACCATATTTACAAAATTAAGTAGCTAGCTACCCCTATCTGTATTCAAAGGCCACTTAACCTATAACTATGTTATTGAGATATATTTATAAAATATCAATACTATGAATATCCAATAAACTAACGATGAGACAAAATATCTTCGGCGTTAATAATTTGTTGTCCTATAATTAATTATTGCTGACCTTATAAATCTGTAGGAGCCTCCGGATACAAAGCTGGAAATGAACTTCAATGTGAGTTATAAATCCTTCAATGACAATTATAATATGAGATCGAAAGATGAAGATGGCAGGGGACCCATCAAATACGTTTGTTAGAGGTAGAAACGACGGGCTTGCGTACTCTGCCACAAAATATAAATCCACCTACCAACGACTTCGCCGAAATGACCGTTATTTTGCGTAAAGTTTTGCATCTTTAATTTAGATGGAGAATGATGAGGAACAATGATGATGATGATGATGATGATAGGTTTAGTTGAAACATTGCTTTGATTTTATTTTCAAGCATTTGCAATGGAACAATGATGATGATGATGAGGAGGGCGATGACAATGATGATGATGAGGATGATGACTATGATGATGATGATGATGATGGCGACGATGACAATGATGATGAACAATGATGGTGATGATGATGATGATGATGATGATGATGATGATGAGGATGACGATGATGATGATGATCACGATGACTATGACTATGATGACGATGAATATGATGATGATGTTGATGATTACGATGATGAGGATGATGATGTTGATGATGATGATGATGATGATGATGATGATGATGATGATGACGACGATGGTGGTGATGATGATGATGATGATGATGATGATGATGATGATGATGACAATGACGACGACGATGACGACGACGATGATGATCACAAATAGTATGACTATGATGACGATGATTATGATGATGATTACGATGATGAGGATGATGATGACTATGATGATGAGTATGATGGTGACAATAATGATGATGATGAGGATGATGATGATGACGATGATGAGGATGATTACTATGATGATGAGGATGATGACCATGTTGTTGTTGATGATGATGATGATGACGACGACAACGATGACGATGACGATGATGATGAACAATGATGGTGATGATGATGATGATGGGGATGATGACAATGATGATGATGAGGATCATGACTACGATGATGATGATGATGATGAGGATGATGATGATGATGATGATGATGATGATGATGACGATGACAATGATGGCGATGATGATGATGACAAGGATGATGATGATGATGATGATGACGACGACGATGACAATGATGGTGATGATGATGATGATGATGAGGATGATGATGACGAAAACAACGATGAGCAACAATGATGATGATGATAGGTTTAGTTGAAAATTTGTTTTGATTTTACTTTCAAGCATTTTCAATGGAATGATGATGAACATTGATGATGATGAGGAGGAGGATGATGACAATGATGATGATGAGGATGAGGCTGATGATGATGTTGATGACGACGATGATGACAATGATGATGACCAATGATGGTGATGACGATGATGATGACGATGATGATGATGAGAAACAATGATGATGATGATGATGATAGGTTTAGTTGAAACTTTGCTTTGATTTTATTTTCAAGCATTTTCAATGGAATGATGATGATGATGAACAATGATGATGATGAGGATGATGATGATGACTATGATGATGATGATGATGAGGATTATGATGATGATGATGATGATGATGACGACGATGACAACGACGACGATGATGATGATGAACAATGATGGCGATGGTGATGATGATGATGATGAGGAGGATGATGATGATTATCACGATGACTATGACTATGACGACGACGATGATGATGATATTGAGGATGATGATGATGATGATGGTGATGATGAAGACGACGACGACGATGACTATGATGATGATGACGATGACGATGATGATGCTGATGATCACGAGTACTATGATTATGACGACGATGATTATGATGATGGTTGGGATGATGAGGATGATGATGACTATGATGGTGATGATGATGATGAGGATGATTATGATGATGATTATGATGATTATGATGATGGCGATGACAAAGATAATGATGAAAAATGATGGTGATGATGATGATTATCACGATGACTATGACTATGACGATGACGACGACGACGATGATGATGGTGGTGATGATGAATATGACGATGATGATGACTATGACGATGACGATGACGACGATGACGACGACGATGATAATGAATACTATGATTATGACGAGGATGATTATGATGATTATTGGGATGATGAGGATGATGATGACAATGATGGTGATGATGATGATGACAATGATGATGATGAGGATGATGACTATGATGATGATGGTGAGGATGAGGAAGATGATGATGATGATGACGATGATGAGGATGATGACTATGATGATGGTGATGAGGATGAGGATGTTGATGATGATGATGATGATGAGGATGATGACTATGATGATGATGATGATGATGATGATGATGATGACGATGACGATGATGATGATGATGATGAAAAATGATGGTGATGATGATGATGACGCCGACGATGATGAGGAACAATGATGATGATGATGAGGATGAGGATGATGACAATGATGATGATGACTATGATGATTATGATGATGATGAATATGATGATGATGATGAGGATGATGATGAGGATGATGATGAATATGATGGTGATGATGGTCATTGTTGGAGGCCTCCCTTACCCTCCACTAGCCATAGGTAAGGAGCCTAAGACCTCATAATAGCACCCATGGGCCTACGAAGAAAGTAGCAGTGAAGACTATATCGTAAAAATACTTGTACATGCATGAATACTAAGACATTGTTGAAGAATGTCTGTCATTAAATGGGATAAATGTTAGTGAGTAAATGATGTAAATGTTAGGTAGCAGCACACACGTATGTGTCTACGCGTACGCATTGATACGCGTGCGTGCTCTTATGCATGCGTACACACTCTTATACATGCGTGCACGCTCACAAATACGTGCGCGCGCATCTGTTTCTAGTTAAAAAAAATAGAGATCTGGATTCCTGGGGTTGCTACAAATTTTCATGGGTTTTCTATAACTGTTCAAGCGTTTTGTGCTCCTGAACTTTGCAATTTGGTTCACACTCAATCATCAATTGGACACCCTTTAATCTATTGGATAGAATATCACTCTTGGAATCTAACAAACATATTCAATGGTCTTGGAAGTTAGTGGATACATTCAAACTACAAGTTTTCATTGCAAGAAGAGATAATTTTGAATAGGTATGGTGAATTGTAAATAATTGTTTTCATTAACAAAATTTCATATCATTTCATTGATTTATGTTTTATCATTTTCCTACAACAATATCTCTCTCATAGACAACAATTAATTTCACAAGAAGAATTCCTAGCTTCACATCTAAACAAGTCTCATATTCTCCATACAAAATGAGGTATGCAATGTTAACGAGTTTAAATTTGCACATGAATATATTTTGATTTCACACAATGATGGCATAGATGAAGTTATCTCTTGAGACTCTTGAATTAAAAAAAAAACCTTTTAAGCAATCATGGGAGAGGGTCCATATTGAATAGTTCACCAAGTTGTCCATATTCTCTATACAAGATGAAGTATGCAATGTAGACCAATAATCATTTGCACATGAATATGTTTGATTTCCCACAAGGATGGAATAGATGAAGTTCTCTATTGAGACTCTTCAGTTTGTATAAAAAAATTGGAAGCAATCATGGCAGAGGGTCCATATTGAATAGTTCACCAACTTGTCCATGCTTTCCTCTTCATGCTATATTTATCATAACATGCCTTTGAGCTTGACAGGGATACCTCTACCTCAATGATTTCTCCTTTTTTCGGGGGATTTGAAACCTACTTATTGTGTAATTAGTCAATTTGTTCTCTTTAGTTAATGTAACTTAATGAGTGTAATTTATTCAATTTATTCCCAAGACATCCAAACACCAACTCGTGTCTTCCCTCACAACTAATGTGGCATATTACGTGTAATGTAATCTAGTCTAAAGGTGTTGGAAATGAAGAATATTTCACTCATCTTCTTGTGACTTCCAATACCTTTTGAACACAAAGGAATTCATAATCCTATAGCTGTAATACGTGCAACCTTGACTCTCTTTACTTGACTCAAATAGAGTATAAAAATGAAACTTTAGTTCGAACATAAAGAGAAACCTTTTATCAGCATTTATGTATCAATGCCAATAATTACCATACTAACATATCTGTAATTTAGTTAATTATGTTGGAACACGTCATGTTTCTTGTATAATGGAACTCATACCTTATTTGTTGCTTCTTATGCATGGGTAGACCTCATAGTTTTGATAAGGAAACATTTGGAGATGAGCAAATTGATGAATATGATTGTCTATGATTGTCATTGATGACAACATTAATGACAAAGGTCAAATTGATGATGACAAGTGATGACAAAGCACAAGGAAGTTGGATTTGGGCATTGGGACACCTAATGAACCAAATGACCCATTTTGTGGTCATTTGTTGCTTGATGGGTTCATGGAACCCTTGAGATGGACCTAGTGCATGAGAAATTTTTTGGAACCCTTGATGCATTTGTTATAGATGACATTATTGTTGGTCCATACCACCATCTGTTGATGATGTTATTACACTTACATTAATTTTATTACAATAATGGATATTGAAGTCTGTTATAAACATAGTCTAATGTCGTTTTGATTAATTCCAACATAGTTTATATGGAGTATTAACATCACTGGTTGGTGTCATTTGATAATTTGATAGACAATGCTCTATGATAGAGATACTTGTAGTAGAAATAACTTACAGAGTGACATGATCCTGATAACTAAAATGAGAAGCTTGATATAATTAATGGCATGGCTGTAATGTTCTTGAGAAGATCTCTTGACTAGGGACATAAGGATTGTGCAGTGATAGGTTGAGGTCTATGTGGACAGACTAATTCCATGATAATGTACAGGACATGACCGGCTGATATGTAGAGGAGACCTTAATGTTCAAACCTTGACAATTGGCAGAGTTGAATATTGAGATGACAGTGATGGCATGAGATGCATGGAGTAGAATGATGAAGTCATGATGTTGATGGAAAGAACGAGGATGATGTGTTTGTGATGATTGTAATGAAGTAATGTGACAAATATGTACTTGTGATACAAGCAGGGTCTTGTAACCATTTTTCTTAGAAGGACCTATGAAAATACCAAGCAGAGTCTTGGATAGAAGTAGGTTCTTCTGATTCAGTAGGTGCTGATTTACCTCACAGTCGCAGCCGTTGAAATACAAAATATTACAAACATTATATCTTGTGACTCTTGTGGAATGTGTTGATGATTATGCTTTTTATTTGATGGATAAATTGATTATTGGTGCATAGTATATTGATGAATATGATGTTGAATTGAATGTGAAATGATGACTTAAGTCTTAGAGCTTGAAGAATTGAAAATTGAAGTAAGTCCAAGCTTATCGATTCACCCCCCACTCTCATAAGCCATTGTGTCTAACACAACTCACATAACAGAGTAAGAAAAACTAGAAGGAATATTCCCATTGAAAAGGAAAATGAGGTAAGAGAAAAGGCCAGGTTGGCAATGACCAGAGTGAGACATGGTCTAGACATTTCCACTGATACTGCGACCGATCCTAACATAGTTGATGACGTAACAACCTCTAGTTCAGAACCACGGGTGAAGCGGATGTGTCCAACGGACCCAACTCAAATTCCAACATCGACACAATATCCAACCAACAATCCATCAATGATCCATGTTGAAGATCTTAAAGACATAGGTATATTGAGAGACGTTGAGTATCAAGCATTGGACCTAGGAGCAATGATTAATTTGCAATCTCTCAAAGAAGACCACAACCATGTCGAGCACACTCCCAATATGGACCAACATGTGAATGAAGAACCACAACAAAGAAGCCTTGGGATTTGTAGCTCATGTCCACCTTCCCTACCTCGGCTGTCTAGTGCAAGAAAAAGGACTCCTAGACGTATCCATGTGGATGAAAGTTGTTTGTCAGGACTTGAAGGTAAGTTTCCCAAATGTACTATCGATTGGCAATGTAGAAAATTAATGAAGGAATATTTTGAATCCAAAGGAAATGCAGGTAAATGCCAATTATTAATATGTATGTTAAAGAGAAATTGTTTAGTTGTTGTTAGGAGAATTCTAGGCATAAACATGGTTAAAATTTCAGAGGCTAACAAACATATTGTTAGAAATATACAATCTGCTTTTAATGCGATTGGGTAGATGTATCGTACTAAATATATTTGTGCGGCTCGTCGTGTGTTATAAGAATCAGTTGTAAGAAAGTCCACATGGCAAGGTTGCCTCCTTTCACACACTTCTCACATACTTAAATTAAATAGAAAAACTGTTAAGAAGTACTCTGTTATAAGAGAAAATATTCAGACTCCAGGTGGAAAAGATTGTTGGGATTTTGTCGGCAGGTTTCCTTGTCGAGATATGAAGCTAATTGATGCTGTTAAGGACTTATTACAAAAGTTCTGGCAGGATCATACCAGGGATTCATCTAACCAAAGGGAAGTGCTAAAACTGAGAAAAGGTTCTACTGAATTTAAACCCCATGTCGAACACTTCCTTGACAGAACACAGATTGAACTCTATGAGAGATTCAGGAATGAGCACAAACAATTGAACCTAGGCCAAAGGTCCATTGAGAAATGTAAACCATGGTACATTCATATATGCATTGATTGAAACACATGCTGTTGTAGATACAATGTAGAATATGAATATTTTATGACATGTATAAACATATATTTTGTGATTTGCATACTAACATTGGTAAGGGCTACAATGAATCCGTAATACCACCGAATGCATTGAGAGATTTTATCATCAGCATCATGTTTCCAAGGAATGAAGGACAAAAATAATATGGAAAATCATGTCTATATGGGAATTGTTCCAGGTGCAATGGGTTTTCTCTTTTGAACCGTTGCATTCATGGAAGCAATGAGCATCAATTTGGTAGTATGAGCGTGGAGATGCAGAGCTTCAAGTACGTAACCTATCAATCAGATAGTGCGAAGGAAAGTAAAAATATTGCATTGTTGAAGTCACATGTGCAAATGATTATTGCATGTTTTTCCTCTTACATGTTCAGTTTCTACATATACATTCTTTAAAGGTCACATTCTAATACAAACCTTGTTTTCATGGAAACAAGTATGTGTATGTGATTTTTTGACGGAGTTATACAAGAAAATTGAGCAGTATGTTTAACATGTGCATGTAGCGCGATGGCAGGATGAGCAGTACATAAAATGCAGGGACAAATTTCCCATTGGGACCCTTCAACCACAAAATGAAACTCAGAGTCAATACTACCATTCCGAACAAGTCAACATCATGGTACATATTATGCATAGGCATGGACCTGAGAGAAGCATTAACAACAAGATAATACAGAAGGAGACAAACTTTTACATAAGTGATAACATATGCCATGATCTGCATTATGTGCAACATTGTTTTCAAATTTTCTATGATCAACTAAAGGAGGGAGATATACAGATGGATCAACATTAGATATGGTCAGATGGTTGTGTGTGCCAGTTCAAAAATGCCCGAGTCTTCCAATTGATGAGTATGTTAAATAAGACTTACAATGTGCTGTATATATGGAACTACCTTGAGACCGGGAATGGAAAATGTGAGCAGGACGGTGCCGGTGCATGCACCAAGACCGCAATACGAAGGGAGGAGATGAGGTTTACCAAAAACCCCAATATCAAAGATGCAAAATCCATAGTTCAATGGTGCTCTACAATAATGTCAGACCGAACTAAAGTGAAACATACATCAACAGGGGTAGGAAGGCCAGTCAAGAATTTTTGGCATGTGGTTGACATGGGTTGATCGCGTTCCTGTAGTTGTGACATAATACAAGGAACATGTGGATTTCATTTAGTTTGAAGCTCAAACAACCCCCTATATGAAATATGAATGCATAAAATTGCTTGCTTTTGCATCCCTTGTAGTAGTGGTGAATGGGATGAATGCAAAAGCATGGATTGGGTTGATGATTGGGATTGTGTGTCACTTCTAGTAGGCCCACGTGTAGTCATTCAAACAACCCACTTAGAGGAGGGTCAGTCAGTGATTTCAACAGACTACAACCATATCTCAGATCTTGTATAGCCAGGACACATATATGTGGTTGTTGCCCTGAAAGACAATGAATGGGGCATGAATTATTGGTTGGCATGATGCATTCGAGGTAAGAAAATCCTGAATGGATCATTGATTGATGATGAAGGAAATGAATTTCCTATTGGCTCGATGGTGGTTGAGGGTGAATATCTTACACTAGATGGAAAATCAAGAATAACTAGTGGGCATGTATTCATGGATTACATACCAGGTTTTGTGGTCTATCACTTCACAAACTTGATTGTTGGCATGCGAATCCATCTACAGACAATGTCAAATAAGAAATCAACCAAGGTATGTTACTTCTTGCCTCATTCATAGCACAAAAGATTGATGGAGGAAATTAGCAACAGAGAGGATCCAGATGGCTATATTGAATGATATTGGGTAATTGCACTTACAGTCCACTATGGTGAAACACTAGTTTGCATAATCTGGCCTAGAGGCATGCCCAGGCCATGCAGAGTTGGGGGGGGAGGCCACCCTGGCCATAATCCTGTTCCATGATTCCAATGAAACTGATGTTTTTCCCATCGGATCCCTGGTCAATGTTCTATGGCGAGTTGCAGTAGGCTTGCAAAAGCCATTCAGGGATGCCTAGGCCAATTCAAGGTCAGGGTCCAAAAAACAAACTAGGTGACAATTTCCAAATCTGTCAGCTCCTGTTGCTGTGTTTTGGCATGATTTCCAGGGGCACGACACCCCCGGATGCTCGTAACATGTTTTTGTAGGGTCGGTGCAACGTTTCTAGGGTTGCATGGACCCCACTGGGGCAAAACCCTAGTTTTCAAAATCTGGCCTCGAGGCATGCCTAAGCCATGCGGAGTCTGGTGGGAGGCCACCCTGGCCATAATCTTGTGCCATAATCCCTATGAAACCAACAATTCAACCATTAGATCCCTTTTCAACATTTTATTGCGAGTTGCAGTAGGCCTACAAAAGCCATTTAGGGACGCCTAGGCCAATTCAAGGTTGGGGTCCAAAAACCAAACTGGGCGACGATTTCTGAATCCCTTGGCTCTTGTAGGTGTGTTTAGGCATGGAATCCATGGGAAAGCCATCCACTTCCACCTGACACAGGGTTTTATAGGGTCGGTGCACCGTTTCCAGGGTTGCATGGACATGACTAGGGAAAAACCCTAGTTTTCAAAATCTGTCCTTAAGGTATTCCCAGGCTGTGTGGAGTCGGGTGGGAGGCCACCCTAGCCATAATCCTGTGCAACGATCCCAATAGAATTGATGGTTCATCCATCAGATCCTCGTTCAATGTTCTATGGTGATTTGCAGTAGGCCTACAAAAGACGTTTAGGGACGCTTGACCAATTCAAGGACGAGGTCCAAAAACCAAATCGGGTGGCTATTTTCGATTGCATCAGCTCCTGTAGGTGTGTTTGGGCATGGACGCCATGGGAAATCCACCCCTGGCCACTCAACACATGGTTTTGTAGGGCTGGTGCACCATTTCCAGGGTCGCATGGACCACATTTTCATGTGACTTTCAACTCGACATAACTCAGAAACCGGAGTTCGGATCGACGAACCGTCAAATCCATTGGTCTCCTGAAATTCCATTACCTCTAGTGGTCCCTCTCCATCGTGTTTGAATGGCCTAATGACTTCATTGTGCATCGGTTTCGTAAACTATAGTTTTGCTTAGTTTCCTTCAATGCAACTCTCACATTAGTGGATGAACTCTGCAAAACCCTCCACCATTCCAGTCTTGGTACTGTTCCCATATCAGCATTTCCCATACAGACTTGTTGAACCCAATGGCATGTAATCTTGTTGCTCCATTTGGTTTCTCACTCCTGGACTAAGAGTCACCAAGTGTCCCTGAATGAAATTTTCATGCAACTTTCAACTCGAAATAACTCGGCAATCGGAGGTCGGATCAATGAGTCGTTGAATCCATTGGTTTCCTGGAATTCCATTACCTCAATTGGTCCTTCTCCACTGCATTTTCATGGCCCAGTTAATTCATTGTGCATCGGTTTTGTAAACTAGGGTTTTGCTCAGTTTCCTTCAATTCAACTCTCGCATTGGTGGGTCGACTCTGCAAAACCCTCTACCATGCCAGTCTTGGTAGTGTTCCCATATCGACATTTCCTAGACACACTTGTTGCATCCAAGGACATGCAATCTTTCTGCTCCATTTGTGTTTTCGCTCCCGGACCGAGAGTTGGCAAGTGTCCCTAAATGACATTTTAATGCGACTTTCAACTCGACATAACTCGGAAATCGGAGGTCGGATCGATGAGCCATCGAATCCATTAGTATCCTGGCATGCCATTACCTCTAGTGGTCCCTCTCCACCATGTTTTCATAGCCCAATGACTTCATTGTGCATCGGTTTCATAAACTAGGGTTTTGCTCAATTTCCTTCAATGCAACTCTTGCATTGGTGGGTCAACTCTACAAAAATCTCCACCGTGCCAGTATTGGTAGTGTTCCCATATCGACATTTCCCATACACACTTTTCGGAGCCAATGACATGCAATCTTGCTGGTCTTTTTGGTTTTTTGCTCTTGAATCGAGATTCACCAAGTGTCCCTGAACGACATTTTCATGTAACTTTCAACTTGACAACCGGAGGTCAGATTGACGAACCATCGAATCCGTTGGTCTCCTGGAATACCATTACCTGGAAAAAAATAGACCATATACCTAGAAGCTATTTACCTAAACTACAACAAATAAACTAGAGTTTCATGAATTACAAGTAGAAGCACATAATTGCATGAAATAGAAGTAAAAAATCATACATGAATTACAAGTATATAGCCAATTAAGGTTTCATGGATTGAAAGAAATTCCCATACATAGAGATGTTGTGTTATTTTAGTTTCTCTTATGTAGAACCACTTAGACCATATACCTAAGCTACAAGAGAAAATAGCAAAAAAACTAGGGTTTCACGAATTACAAACCATAAACCTAAAAACTAGGGTTTATAAATTTACACATATAACTACAAACTAGGGTTTTACAAAGTATAACTTCACATACATAGAGATAATGTTTTATGTTAGTGTCACTTATTAAGAAATACTTAAACCACCTACCTAAGCTACATGCATAAATAGAAAAAAAAACTAGGGTTTCATGAACTACAAACCACAAACCTAAAAAATAAGGATTACAAATTTACACATACATCTACAAACTAGGACCATATACTTATGCAAATAAACTTAGACCATATACCTAATATATAAGAACAAATGTCAAGAAAGCTAGGGTTTCTTGAACTAGAAACCACAAACTTAAAATCAAGGGTTCACATATTTAGACATAGAACTACAAACTAGGGTTTATGAAATCATTAGATTTATATCATTATATTTGTTAGTCTCACTCAACAAGAAACTAATAGACCATATACCTAGAAGATATGTACCTGCACTACAACATAGCTAGGGTTTCATGAACTACATTGGATGTAATTTTCCTTTTAATTATGCATGTGGTTGAAGCATGTTAGTGGTGTTGATGGGACATTATCATCATATCGTGCAAATTCAACCTCTTTTGCAACTGACATACATTGACATAGACCCCAATCAATCCACTTTTTATGAATATAGGACTGTCAAACTAAGAATGATTTCCAGCCAAGTCAAAATAATCATGGCAGTCCAAAATATTAATTTCCATCTTGCCAAAATGAGTGTACAATCCCAAATGCAAGTCCTAATGATAAACAAGAGTTGAAATGGAACTTTGAATTAGTGAAAGGTACTGTCAAAACAAAATTATTTCCAGCCAAGCATTTATCATTACGAAAGTCCTATATTTCACTTTTTAGCTTTTCGAGACAAAGGTACAATCTTTTAAGTAAACATTAGTGATAAATTTTTTTATAAGTGCCAAGTTTCCAAGCCAATGGGACTCTTAAACCAAATCAAATTTCCAGGAAAGTAAATGTCTTATGATAGTCCAAGATGTAATTTCTATTCAAGTAGGAATGATAACAAGTATATTCACTTAGCTTTTGATGACATAATGAATTGCAAGCAACTCAAGGACTTTTATTATCTTTTTCCAAGTTATGGATGTTTATATGCCACTGTCAAATTTGTTTAAGTATGGCTGGGAATGATTGTTTAGAGATAGTTCCATTAGAGGAAATTTCAACTCAATATGGGCCTCCTAAGAAAAATAATAAAATAATATTTATTAATTTTGTTGGAAGAAAAGAAAAAAACTACTTTTTTTGTTCATATTATTAACATATCTCCTTGTGATTTTACTTAAATTTTGATCGGGATAGCTCGTTGGATGCGAAATTAAATTTTGCATCCAACGAGTACCCAGTCGACATACTTTTGATGGATCATGGTGATGACATCATCATCACATTTTTAAGGTATTTCTTGTTTCTGGGGTAGCAGAGTCCATCAAAATTATGACGAGTGGGTACTCGTTGGATGCGGAATTTAATTTCACATTCAGAGAGCTCTCCCAATCGAAATTTGAGTAAAAAAACAGGGACATATGTCGAAAACACAAACAAAAAAAGTAGTTTTTTTATTATACATATCCCCAAATTTATATTAAAAAATTGCTTAAGACCCATACAGTATTTCAAATTTAAAGCAATTTCATTGTCTAACACATGATGACATGGAATTTGAATTATGGTTAAAAGGCCCATTTTGAGTTGAAATTTCCTCTAACGCTTTAGGTGTCTTTGTGCCACTTAAAATTTGGTTTTGGACAAATTTGAGGTGAGGTGTTAGTGAGCTTCCTCTTCTTTGAGCTAGAGGAAGCTCGGTCCTTCTGGCGGCTTCGACCACCTCCCCTTGGGCTCTGAAACAACAACAATCAAATGTCAACGCCTACAGGCAATTATACAAGTATAAAAGACAATTTAAAAATAAAAATTAAGTTTTCAAATATTAAATAACTCACCTTAGATAAGACCGTAAGTGGTGAGCGCAGTACCCTCATCTGTGATCCAAGTCTCTCGGCAATGCAACCCTGCAACATATAAATAGTAAGATAACTCATACAATTTACTGTTTATGTTTATTTTCGTTAATATTGCACGAAATTTTCATAAACTAACCAATCTCACCGTGAACACAATAGGCTGGTCCTCCGGGCTGGCAAGTGGAGCAGTGGGCTAGACAACCTACTCCGATGCTAGGGTGGATGGCATAACGAAGGATGTAGCCACATCAACGTTGGCTAAAAAACTAGGGGACAAGGTGAGAGAGGGCATGGAATGGATTGGGTGAATTGGTGATGTAGGGTGATAAAACCCAATTGGATGTAGAATTGAATAGGCCACCCTAGAAGGGGAAACGAGGGTGGGGGGGGGGG